>BMAV01021474.1:0-11351 GCA_019973955.1 Trichonephila inaurata madagascariensis
GGGGAGTCCGCGCTTCAAAGCTTAAAAATTGTTCCGCCCCAAATTTCCCTGTATACTTGGAGTGATTTTGAAGATATTTCGATTCATAATGTCATTTAATGTTATATTCTTTGAGAACAGATATGGTTTCATTACAAATTAAACATAGCGCCTTATTACTGGACTCAATCACAAAATACTGAAAGTTCCATTTGTCTTTGAACGTTCTGCATTCACTGTCGATTTTTCGCTTCTTTTCCATACTAACAAATCACACATAAAAACTAAGTCAAATCAAAATACTTTGATGCACGGGTGTTACTTTATTTCACAATAGACAGTTTCGCTTCCTTTGCCTTTCCTACGCAGACTGACTCGCGGTTGCGCCGCTAGCCTTTTTATATGCAATTACTGCCATCTCGAAGTGTGATCGGAATACACTAGCCAGAACCAGAACTCTTTTTCGAACCCCCCAACGCGGTAATTCCAAATATTTAATTACAACTAATGCCACCTGTTAGCGGGTAGCTGAAATAGATAGTACATAGTACCACCACTTGCCACTAAATGTCGTTAAGTGTCACAATACACAATAGTAATTGAAATGCAAAAAAAGCGTAAGTTTGCTTAGGTCACGCACTTTGCGACTATTCTAGTCTAGAAATATAGTTAAGGGCAGAACAATTAAAACTGTTTTGGCCCTTGGAACATACTGAAAAAATCATTATGGCCGGAGGCTTCAAAGTTTGGAGACCCCTGGTATAGGCAATACTGACTACACGCGCACACAAAATATCCTTCCTGTTATTTCTATAATTTTCATTTTACATCTCATTTTTAGCTTATGTAATTATTTCAATATTAAAAAAAGTATATATTTACATAGCTTGTCAGTAAGCTTGCTTCTATACATTTTCGTTATATGGAGTTTTATTAACTTTTGCGACATCACTATGCATACATTGTTTTCTCTTTGTTTTAAACACTTCACATTTTTCTTCTTTTTATTAAAATTGGTATCTTAGTGAAACGCATCTTTTCACACATTCTTCATAGTAATAATTTTAATTATTTTTTTTGCTTTGTATCTGACACATTGCTCTTTTCTAAGCCTTGGGATGAATTGCATATTCCGTAAATTTTACATTTATGAAAAATCATCCATGGCGTTTCAATAGAAATACTACAGATGTTCGGTTGAGAACCAGGAATTTGCTGCCAGGAACTTTTATAAATCTTAATACTTCTTGTGTATCATTTTTTATATTATTTTCATAATGAATAACATCTATTTTTTATATACTGATATTTCTATTAATTATTTTTGATACTTTCATTATTCAATATATAATTATATTACATGAAGCATAATAATTTTATTTCAGCACCGTGTTCATCCCCTTAAAAAATTGTTTTTGAATGTTCTAGAATATATTCAATATTTACAAGGGGGAGACTTATTTTTGGAAAAATATGAATTAAACACAGTTTTGATATATATGAATAACGAAAAAAATATTTCCATGATTCGCCTGCTGCAAAAAGTATGCCGTTACAATTTTTTTAAAAATTATTCTGCGATATCTAACACAAATATGTTTCACAAACGTCTAATCAGTTTAGAGGATGGATAATATGAATATATTTCCTTAAGTGAGGATTTATATTATAATAAGAAAATTAGAATATTATACACTTTTTTCTACAACGCGCAGATAATGAAATATTAATTCTTTGTACAACAGTGTTTTGTATTATTCGACTTCCAAATATGTAATCATACTCTGACATAAAATAGGTATTAATTAAGTTTTTTTTTCCTTTAAATATTTCATAAAGGCATTAAAATACATTTACATTCTGTAAATTATTACGAGGAAATTCTGTTATCTTCAGTATATTTCTTTTGTCAAAAGAACATCTCGTACCGTATGAATATCGTTGAAAATAATTTTAAAAATACTTTTATTTATTTTGAGGTATATGTTAAGAGAAAAAAATAGCAATAAAAGGAAATTTCAAATGTGTTTTAGAGTAAAACTGATTAGTTTTTTAATAAATTTAAATTATATGCAAAAATAAAAACAGTAAACTAAATACAAGACAATAAATAACATTCTAATTTTAGACCCTAAATTTTATTTTAGCTTACTTTACATATTTAAACAGTTTACTTAGTTTTTAAGGTAAATCCTACTTTTAAATTAATACGCTTTTGGCTGTAACATCACACAACATCAGGGGTGAAAATAAAACTTCAATTAATGATCACATCAGCCTAATAGGAAGAACACAGTGTTAAATTTATTGGAATTAAAGAGTATAAAGGTTATTTAAATAATGTTTTATTTTTATATTTAACTATGCAAGCAACTAAAACGACTCTTATCCTGTAGGACATCGAATCGAAACGGATAATTTCTTCCTTATTGCTTCAGGTCTATAACACATTTCATCAATAATAGTGACGGGAAAGTAGTGGGGGCACAGCCCCAGCAGCCTATGGCCAGATGTATTCAATGCGTGAGATATTGGGAAATGTGTACTGACCAGGGCAATATTGGAACACTATACGTCACAATGTATGTCAAGACACAGTGAGCAACATGCTGTCTGGAGTTGTATTGTTGAAAGTTGGCGTCCTGGAAGCCTTGATTTTATGGGAAACAACCGGTTTAAAATCTAAGAAAAGTAATGCTGGTTGTTCATATTTCTAAAAGAAGACAACAAGAAATGTTTGTATCGTGTAACTAATGGTTGTCATTACGATCACACCTGGTGACCACACATCCAAATGATGATATCGAACGTAAGTAGGCTACATGCGTTCTCCTTGATGCCTCCAGACAGGGATACATAAATAATGATGTTGTATGCGCATGGAAGACTCGTCTAAATATGTGGTTTGGTGCCACTCTTGTATACAGTTCTGTTTTGTACGAACCACTGCCGTCACGCATCTCTAAGCTTTTATGTCAAGAAAAGCCACAATAATGGGCTGCTATCAGATTGTTGATAATGTTAAAGACGTCGCCACATTGTCCATAATAAAGCATTCCATGCAGCAAGCAAATCCATTTCCTCACGTAAAGTCCTAGCTGAGCAGACAATATTCTTCTCCTCTCAGGTGCTAGTGTATGAGAGGGAGACCATTGAGATCATGCATGGTGTTCAATAAGATCCACCTACCCTCATCGATTCAATATTCTTATCATAATCTCGTTGAATTCAAAACAAAACAATTCCAACCATCCTGCAATTACAGACTATACTTTTGATATCCCATGATCATGCCACTTAATATATATAAATATATAGTAAAATCAAAATTGATAACTAATTAATTCCATAACAAAAAGGAGCTACGCAATTTGAAAAACTATAAAGAGCCTGAAACATTGAATTGTTAAAAAAAATGTAGAAAGAGTCATTGGACTAAAATGGATAACTATTATTATTTCTAAAGATATCACTGATTTATGGCAGCATTGCTTTGTAGGATCCTAAACTTCCTCTTTCGTGGAAATTTTTAACATAATAGCACAAGGCTTAAGGCTTAAGACTGCACGGGTAATGAACAGAAAGCTAAAAAATATGTAGTTATGTATATGTATGGATACTGTTAATAGAATTGTCCTATGAAGGAGATAATTATATAATAAAAATTTAAAATAAATTTTTTATAAAAAACACCTTAATTTATACTAACCAATATTTTAAAACCTTGTGTCTGCTACTACGAACGATAGTGCTATAAAACATGAGTCATGCGATAAACTACTTAACAGAGGTGCCACCTAAATATTTTTTGTAACTAATCAAAGTGTTATGTAGTTTAAAAATAGAGATAATATTTTTGAAGAGCTAAAATCAATTCGAGTCTTATTTAAATACGAATTTAGTAATATAGCTGTAGGCAAGGCAATATTGACAGAATTTTTTAAAATTATTAATTCGTTATCATAAACTATAAATCATAATTTATTTTTACATAATTCATAGAATAATATTTGTATAAATAGAAGTGCATAAGTTGCTAGTCCAGAACAGCATTTTCATAATGTTAAACTCAAAATAGTCTCCTTTTATAAAAAAATGTTACTTTTTAGAAAGTTATTCTCAACCTTTTATATAAGGTTCAAAAAGTTTTCTGACTCAATATTGCAAATGGTTTTTTAATAAGCTCAAATATACTGTATCATAATTATAATTAGGAACATAATCTACTTTAAAATTAACTCAGTGGCGCGACAGCGCAAGAAGGCCAAGGCCTACTGTGCCGAACTCAGTATACGCATCCTTGGGCCCTGAAGTGCATGAAAATATATCATCGCGTTTGTTTTATGAATATGTGTGATTTTTAAATGCTTTTGAGAATAAAAATTATTGTTGTAATACTGAACAACATAAAAATAAACAAAAATAAAGTAAATATTGAAACTTATTATGAATGTCTGATGTCCAATTAACTAATAAGACTTCAACTTAGTCAAAATATAAATAGAAATATAGAGCACAATAAATCACGAGACTTTAAATGCCTTATTGACTCGAAAGTGTTAGGAATGTGCAGTTGTTTACATTCATAAATATCACTGATCTAATGCAAAATAAACTCGAAGCCGAAAGCACATGATGTTAGAAAATTTTGAGAAACATTATTCGAAAAAAAAACTGGACTTTAACCGTGATCTAGTACCTTGTAAACATTAATATAAACACTTACCAAACTCAAATCACACCGGTGAGATCATGGGCCTTACAGAAGAGAAAGTTCAATCACATATATGATACCGTGGGCCTTGAAGGAAGAAACGTGTGATCACATATGTGTGACCATGGCCCTGAACGGTTTTAAAGTTTAAAATGAAAAATAGAAATTTTCCTAGTATAATTGTCTGTGTAGTAGTATGTTCACTACACTTGTACTTCCCATTTATTATTTATCTGCTATTTTTGTTTTTCCTCTTCTTGATTTCGATCCTAAAAATTATCTCTGTGTATTTAAAAATGTTATAAAATCAAATTACTGGAATATTTATTTAGTGTATCAGATTTTTATGAAATTATTACAAAATATGTAATTATTGTACAAGATTTGTTATCAAATACAGCATAAGATTTGTTTCAGTATATATTTTTAAAAAAAATTAAACTTATTGCAGAAAAACATACAATTCCTCAACAAACTATACTATCGTATACAAGTGATTATGGCCATGGACTTTATACCCTGTGCGTGATGCGTTTGAGTCCTAGTGCCACTGAAGACCTGTCATGTAGTGGTGCTGAAGAAGGGGATGCCTGTTAAAGTTTCGACCTCGTCACTTCCGAGTTTAAAAGTTTCGTGGTACTTCACTAATAGACCTCTTGTTCTTTTCTAGTAATACGTTAATAAATACTGGCACCCACAACAAAATAAACGCACTTAAGATGAGACGAACCATTGTCATTTTGTTTTTCTTTTATTAAAAAAAAATTGTCTTTATTCACAATATTTATACAACTGTTCATACAAAATTCAGAAACATGTGCACATATTTAAAGAAATTAATGACAACTTCTAATTATTTTCATTTTTATTATATATTTTATTTAGAGCTCAAAATTCAATTTAGTAAAATTTTTTTAGACTTTTTTTCCATTTAACCCGCGGTCACTCGCGCCTGTTTTACCCGTCGTTACTCCGGGTTGAAAAACCACCCAAACTTTTAACACGTGTTATTTAGTAGGAAAATAAAATTAAGTCATTATGATACATATTTATAAAAGTACAAGATGTTTTGTATTATACAATAAAATTATTAAATTTATTGCATACAAATGAGACTAACATTAATTTAAACTAAACACACGAAATTTTCATTTTAAATCACATAATTTTATATTTTTTCATAAACCATTATAAAACTATATACCAGTAATGAAAAACGTTATAATTAAGAGATAATCATAGTAGAAAGTAGAAAATAATATTTTAATCAGTTTCCAAACATTCAGAGCAACTGTATACATATGCTCAACTTCTGCGAATTCTCAGCCCCCCAAATAAACTTTTGAAGGTCATAACATTAATCGTTCGAAAAGGGATTGCATCAGGCCTGAAAAGTTCAATGACCTAAAATGTGCAGCTACAGAAAAAATCGTGGTTCTGCGAATTCCTTTTAGAATCCTGGGAGAATTTTCTTTTTGCTGGGATGCACAGAACACACCGCGCGAGTGATCGCGGGTTAATGAAGTTCAGAAAACGAAATAATTATTTATAGTTTTCTGATTTTTATGTTGCTAAACACTTGATATAATTCATTATTATAGTAAAAATATTTTTAATTAACTTATTTCTGATTGAGCTTTTTGGTTGATCCAAAACATTTAATTTTAATCATTTCAAAAGAAATACTTAATTGCCTCTTCGCCACATTTCAAATATAAACAATCGAATGAATCTTTAAGCTTTATGATCCAATAGTTCTGATTCCATACAGGTCTTTTCTTGAATTTACAGTTCTGAAATGTAACACTGACATTCACTTAACCCGCGGTCACTCGCGCCTGTTTTTCCACCGTCGTCACTCGCGGGGTGTAGAGAACCCCCCCCCCAAAAATCTTAACACGTGCATTTAAATAAGAAATTTTTTTAAAGTCAATTATGATATATATTTATGAAGTATAAGAGGTTTTTTTGTATTATACAAACAAAATTATTAAATTTATTGCATTCAAATGAGACTAGCATTAATTTAAACTAAACCTACAAAATTTTCATTTTGAAGTACATAATTTTATATTTTTCATAAACCACAAGTAAAAACATTTATACCAGTAATAAATATACTTTAAAAATTAATGATAAAGATAGTAAAAAGTAGAAAAATAATATTTTAATCATTTTTCAAACATTCAGAGCAGACTATTCATATGCTTTAAGCACATGTTTTTCTTACATTGAAGACAAAAACAAATAATTTTTACATCTTTTACCCGTGGACAAGCAGTGCAACACCCCTTTTTTATGGGGATTAATGCTCTTTTAATATATTCTGTGTCAGTAAAGCTTCTTTTGAGTGTTTTGTTAAGGTTTGGGAAATCCGATCTCATATCCCACTGTGGGGTTGCACAAGATCCATTCTAATCTCCTCTAATAATATTGAATGTCTCATTTATTTTCAGGAAGAACCGAATAATAGACAAAGGAAGCATTAATTCCTGCAGTATTAAGTAGATGATAAAATATTCACAATGGCCAAAGGTTACATATTCGCGATACATAATATATATACTGCACGTTTCATCAGTGGTATCAACATCACCTGTATTATAAAAATTTACGATTTCAAGTTTTATCTCTCCAACTTTGGTTACGAAATCACGCAGTTATTGAATTCACTTAGTTCATTTTGTCAATCTGTTGATACAGTATCTAATAGACGACAAAGTCGCTATTTCTCCCTTTCCCATGGAGTTTTTGTCATAATTTCTAGAAAACGTTTTGAAATTTTTTTAAAAAAAATTGTATTTTACAATTATTTTATAGAATTGTATTATTTTTATACCGCATTCATTGAAATTTTAAATAAAATATTCGTGCATATTAATATATTTGAAAAAAATGTAAACGGAAAGAGTAAAACGTACTTTTCCGTAGATGCTTCGAGTACGAAAATATAACTCAATCACTCGCGGGTGTTCTCAGCACCCCAAATAAACTTTTGAAGGGCGTTACATTCCAATCGTCCTAGCGAGATTGATTACATCATGTCTGAAGGTTCAATGACCTAAAATGGGCAGCTACAGAAAAAATCGTGGCTCTGCGCATTATTTTTAGAATTGTAGGAGGCTTTTCTTGTTGCTGGGGTGTACAGAACACCCCGCGCGAGTGATCGCGGGTTAATTTATAATCATAGAATTTGATAGTTCCAATAATTAATGGATTCTTATTCGCATAACGATAAATCTGTCAAGAATACTGTTTAATCTTGCATAAGCTACTTTCAAGCTCAATAAACGAGAAAATATTTAGTTGAATTGTAATTAACAAATGAAATTATAACCATTTCATATTCATACAACAAGCTCTCCGGATCATTGCTGAATGAATAAATTATTTCCTTTCTCGTCTTAGATTCCTGAATAGAAAGGATGACTTAATCAATGGGAATCATTATTGGTTCTTTACTACTTATTGGCTACTGTGGTTTAAAAGAGAATTCATATAAGTGTAGTGAGTGATACTTTGTTTTTTAAGGTTTCATTCCAATGGACTGTGTGGCTTCCGTCATTAAGTAATTCTAGTTATGATTTCATGGTTGGTATACTTCTAATCCAATATGTGATTTGATATTTTATTTATTCCTCACTTTACAATTCGGGAGGGTGCATTGGGAACGGCCTTAGTAATTTTAATTACGTAATTGTGGGCAACACCTGAACTGGCAACCCACTCTTTTAAAATTTCTTATCACATAACCGAAAAATACTTTTAGCCCCGGGTATCCTTGCATTAGTTTTTTTTCCCCCATTACATTCAGTGGTACCAGGAATAAAACTCCGCGACCCCGGTCGGATTCACGTTGACCAATTGGCTACCACACCCAACAGCCCAGAGCATCAAATACAGTTTTCCCCTTTTAAAGGCCTGATGTACAGGGGAAACTAATATTTTTAGGTGTACAGTCTTCACCCCCAGCACATTTAAAAATTTTTGTGGGTTGTGTTATGACAGTCCGGGGTGTCTTTCCCTCATTTTAAACTAGTTTTCCAAAATTTAAAAGGTCCGTTTTAAAAACAACTATCAACTGCTTGATTAGTTTTAAAACTGGTCGGGGAAGGGGGTTTTATTTAAATTTAGGGGAATTTTAAAAGGGTTTAAATTTTTTTTATATTAATTTACAAGGGATGCACATATAAAAAAGGTCAGAATTTTCCAATTTTTAAAAAGATTAAATTTTTAAAAAGGTTTTGAGGGGAACACATTCCTTTCGTTTCCCAGAAGAATAACAAAAATGACAAAAAAATTTCTCATTCTTTTAAACAAACCCAAAGACACAGACCCGAATTTTATTCGTTTAAATTACTTTTTGGGGAGAATATCTATTTTTAAAGTTTTTATCCCCCGGGGAAGTTTAAAAATTTAAAAATGTTAAAGAAAATTATATGGGTTTTAATGGGTTAAATAAGCCCGATTACAAAATTTCTTTCACAACTACTGAATAAGATGATATTTTTTTTAATAAAAAATAAGTAAATTTATAACATTTACGATAATTCATTGCTTAAAGAGTTATTATAGTGCTATTATGAATAAGTAAATACATATGTCTTACCAGCCAGATATGTCCCACTTTTTTAAAAATTTTAAAACCCCCATGTTTTTAAATTTAAAATTTTTGAACAATTGAATTTAAATATTCTCTTATTACAAAAGTTAAAAAAAGGGTGACTCCAGCGATTCACATTATATTTCATTTTTAAACCATGTCCCAGAATGACCCTATTTTGTTTAATATAATACAATTATAAAAATTAATTGTTTTGGTGTGATGCCATGTTCATCAATTTTATAATATTCAAATATAAAGATAAGTAAATTGAATATCTATAACCCTTTTTAAAACTTATTCTCAGTTAAACAATTTTTTAAATTTTTTTAAAAAAGGATTGTAATTTTGACGGAAATTTTAAAGAAAAGAAATATATATATATATTATTGTGTGTGTGTGTTTCACTCCGGGAAAAAATTAAGCCGGGAAAGTGCTTTAAGATATTCCAAAAATCAACCCAAATTTTTCTTACAAATACCCTTTTTTGTTTTAATGGTAAATTTAAGGGAAAAAATTTTTGAAGTATTTGATTCAAATCAAAAATTTCGTAAAAAATTAAGTTTTTTGGGACATAATTTTTCCCAAACGAATTGGTCTCCTGTGTATCTTTTAGTATTAGAATATACCTGTTTCTCCTATATATATTTTCATATAATACAATCATATTCCATCAATAGAAGAAGGACGTGAAATTAGGTTAAAGGAATTAGGGCTGGTAAATAGAATAATTTTCTGACAAATCCAACTGAATGAGAGAGAGAGAGAGATGTTTCCGTCTTAGAGCTTCGCCTAACACTTGCTTCCGATTTCCACACAATAGTTCTAGACATTTGCTTGGAATATTAATTAAAATCAAACTTTGAAGTTCAACTCATAGGTAAACCCGGTTTAAGGCCCCTTAACCTTGTGGATTTATTTCCGCACTAAAAGTATGTTTTAGTGGTAACGGCTCACATATCAATCTTACTGAATGATGGTTTTTAAAGAGTTCCTCAGATTTGCATACCCTTTAATAAATGTCATCAAAATAGACAAAATACTTAATAGAATTACCACCACATACATTCTGACAACCTCTGATGGTAGTTTGAAAAGTCACATTATTTAACACTATCCATAATTTAATAGCTGTGGTTTTTTTAAACTATTCGTACAGTATGCTAGCATAACGGGATTTAATGATATTCTAAAAAAAAACTTTTACCTTTTACATACCCCTTGTGATATATTTCTTCAAAACTACAAAGGAAAAGAAAAAAAGTGCTGACTAACGTTACACTTCTCTAGCATTTTTTTTGTGAAATTAAATCACCAAATCCTTTCTTAGATAACCATTTGTGGTGTGATGATAAGGGTAAATCCATGAATTCCCAAATCTTTCTCATTTTGCAGGGTAATCGTAAAGTATTTGTCATTAATTCGTAATAGAGACACTGTCAATTTTTCGAATCATTAATAAATCAAACCTTGCTGCAAGGTATAAGTCAGCGTTTTTCAAACTGTGGGTGACGCCCCTTTAGAGAAACTTGAGCATATTGAAAAATTAAAAACAAAAGATTATTTAAGAAAATTAAATTGTAAAAAGTAAATAAGAAAATTCTTTACAAACACTGTCAGGGTCCTTTTAAAGCATTCCAAAGTCTTCGAAAAAATTTTATGGATAGCAGTGCATATAAAAGTTTATATTTCGGAAAGACGTATATATACGTCCAGGGCAATTAACGCATTGCCGGCAGGACATTTATATCGGGAGCACGAAGGGTTGGGGTATTTTAGCTTTAGCTTCAAAATATATATTTTTGAATTCAATACAATATTATTGTGAAGGGGGGGCCTTTAAATTAACTGAATTTTGGGGGGTAATATTCAGATTTAGGAACTGGTGTAAATATTTTTTTTTAATTATCAAAACCCCTGCCTTCGGCCATTTGACACGGAGCCTCCCAGTACCGACTGACGACGTCATCAGTTGGATTAAAGGTACAAGTTGAATCGCGTATAAATATTTTCCGTTTAGTACAATAGTAATTAGTATATCCACATAATAGATTT
>BMAV01021475.1:0-82889 GCA_019973955.1 Trichonephila inaurata madagascariensis
TTTCTGGTATAAAATTGTTTCTCATTTTTTCCTGTACTGCAAAGTTAAATGGGCTTTGCCTTCACGTATTAAGACAAAAAAGAAAGTATTCACGGAATATTTTGAAATTTTAAAAAACACTATATTGTTCACAGACATATGAGTTATAATGTTGCAAATTGTTTAAATTGGGTCATTTTTGTGTCGGAAAATGTGCTTCGCGTTTAGTTAGAGCTCTGCACTTTTACCGAGGTACATCCATAAAGTCAATATTTTTATATTATGAATTTGGGGAAAGATATTACATAGCTTTATTTTATATTACTCCCCAAGGAAAATTTATAATTAAATTCACAATTTAAGTATCTTTAATACTTTTTTTATGTAACTAGATTTCTTAAAATTATAATTGATTTTAAGCAAAATTTATGAAGTAAAGTATCACATTGCACAATCAAAAAATTTATTTTAAAATACTTTTTGCATTAATAATCCAAAACAGTATTACATAAAAAAAAAATTTTTAAATTAAATAGGGTCCAGACAATTAATCAGCCAATAATTTCAAATTGTTTAAATACACAAAGTACCAATCAAAATAAAAACAAAATTTTGGTAAGAAAAAATAGCCTAATGAACTATATATATATATATATATAATAAAGTAAAGAAGTATAAATAGGGTCAAGAATTGAATCACTTGACAGAATCAAATGTAATATAAAAAGTACAATTGCTAAATAGAGAACTATTAATTTTTAAAATTCATTAGGCCTATATATATATATATATATGATATAAAATTTGTGTGCTTTGTTTAAATAAAATTACCCTCACACCATTCAGTAGTATCAGTAAATCAATAAATTATCCAAAATCAAAATTTTGTTAATTTAAAACAGAGTGGGCGTCTGACAAATGATGGACCGACACCCCATAGTACAATTTATACAACTGTTTATACTCATTTCTCAATTTGTAAAATTGTAATTTACATACAGTTCTATTTTTTTTCAATCTATTGTACACAGGAAAAAAAATCCAAGTCTTCATTTCCGCATTTTAAATTGTACTTAAATTAGTGCCACTTCAAGAACAATGTTCCTAATCACCTTTTGGTCTAAATTGCACTGAATTTTTATTCTGTGTTTGTATATGCACCTGGAAAGAGCAACATATCATTGTCAATAAGTAAATATTGTTTCCTGATGTTACAATATACCGACTTTTTCAAAACTTTGCCCCTAATTTATGACAAAATCTGTAATATTCAAGAGCAACTCCGTCCTTTATATTACAATGGTATTTCAACGGGATTTGGGCAAAATGTTATCGATGCAGCCAAATTGTCATCATTTTTTGACCTTAGGTATGCTTCTGGAATTTACTGAAGAAATCTACAACATCACGATTTATGACGTAAGCGAATGCTTCGAGAAAGCGCTTGAAGTTAGAGCGAACAACCTTGATAAATCGTTATTGGCATTCCTCTTCAGTTATAAATTTTACATTTAACGACCCATTTTTACTACTATACTTTATGTATAAATTAATTTATAACATTATCAAGAAAAAAACTTTCTTTTATATACGGAGAGACAAAACTTTGCAAATGTAACTTTTCCTTTTACGTAAACAGGATATCCCTACATGTAAATTTCTGAAACACAAATCTTTTCGGGAAAATAAAATATAGGTATATGAAAGAGGTATAATTAATTTTGTAAGGTCTTATTCACCAAAAAATATCTCCATTTTTCTAATTTTTTTATTCTTTTGACGTTTTTGATCAGTAGAAAGTTTTCGAATGAAGTCCAGATTCCATTTCGAAACGTCCAGTAGAATAGTCGCGCGAGAATACGTAAATTTAAATCCAACTTATCTTGACTGATCCAGCAGGATGGAGAACATTGACAAACGGAGTTTTAAATATAATACTTTATATCGTAACTAATGTATTTATACTGTCTGGGCTCATTTTTACTTCCATACGCAGCCCCAAGGTTGACAAAAATGGAAACGCTAGAACCATCGGTACAGTGAAGAAGCAATTTTAAAAGCTTTCTTCATTTCAAAGACCTAAGTATCCGCGTATGAACAATATATCTTCTACAACAGCGGTCACCAAACTTTTTGTGACCTCATGGACCAGTAAATTCATAATTTAAATCCTGTGGAACACTAATAGGATATTTTAGGTGTTAAATATATTCATAAAAAAAATTGTGATCGAGAACTCATAAAAATGAACCTAGTTAATAAAATGAAACTATAAGTTGTAACCAAATTATTAATAAACCATAATAAAATAAACAAAAACTGTAAAAACTAAACAACTAAAAAATGGTTCAAGTATAGCAAACTTTTATCATCATACATTCCTAGTGTGATGGATGTTCCAGCTTATGGATATTTAGATCCAATGGTGTTACTGCAAGACAGAGAACTGCTTTTTTTCAATTCCTACTATTAGCTCACACTCTCTATATATTTATTTATCTTGGTGGAATTTTCAATCGTTAGTAAAATACATTTTAAAGCGCTCCATTGAGCTGAAATTTTAAATACATGATTATTTTGGGTGACTTCAGTAATTTAATTATAATAAATAAAAATTAATTGATTAACACTAATTATTCAAAGAATTACAAATACAGCCACGTTGGCATCATTTTTGGCGACTTAGCGACCAGTTTGGTAACGTGTGTCCATACTTGAAAACGTTTTTTTCTCACATTTTAAAGAGCTCATTTGAGCTGAAATTTTCTATACGCTATTGTTTTGGGTAAAAATACGATAATTTAATTATAATAAATTAAAATTGATTCAATGAAACTAATTATTTAAAGAATTACAAATACAGCCACGTTGGTTTCGTTTTTAGCGACTTGGGTCAAGACTTTAAAAGATTTTTTTTATCACAATTTAAAGCATTTAGTTGAATTGAAATTTATATATACGATTGTTTTGGATGACAATGCGATATTTTAAAATGATAATTAATACAAATTAATTAATACTTAATGTTGTGATTCCGTCATATGTATATACATATTTATATTAATTGTAACTATTTAATAAAAAGTAGATAAAATAAAAATTTTTTTTTGTTGATCTAAGTAGGGAATTGACTTAATTTTTTTTTTTACTTGTTCCACACACACAAAACACAAGCTGAGATGGACCGTGTTTTGATAGCTGTTGCGGATGAAAAGGCCTTTTCACTTAAATAAGTTGTGGAGAATTGAATCTGAATTTTCATCGCCTGTTCACTATATAAGAAAAGGGTATGAAAACCAAAACTGAGATCTGGATAAAGATGAATGAAATTTAAATTTGAGAGTTTTGTCGGTCGATAGGTCGATGAGGCTTTGTTTTAAATGCTTTCTTAAATTATTATCCTGAACTTTTGTGCAAGCGTATACATTATCCACATATAACAATCAGCTAGTACAGCAGTACGACTTATTTACTATGGCGTTATTCTATGAAGTAGCGATTTTATATATTTTCACGTATTGTTTTGAATTGAATTAGAGTTTCAGGGATTGGCTCAGCCGAGAGTGATGAACTTGCGTAAAAGGAGCCAGACAATGTATATTCAAGACTAGACGGCAATTGCCTGATCCTTCCATTTTCTGGATTACAATTTGACTCATGTGAAAGGACTCAAGACTCGGTATGACGCGTAGCTTAGGACAAGCGGGTTGATGGTTCAAACCAAATATTTAAACAATGGCCAACCGTCCGAAAAAAACAAAAATAGAACAAAATGTTCTTAGTCAAAGTCATTTTAATTCATAGAATAGAAGAAAAAATATTTTATATCTTCGAATATTTTAAATTTAAAACATTTCTTTTTTAACTTGCCGTTTCATACAATGCAGTAAACCACTTTTTTGAACATAACGCTCTGTATTAATTTGAATCATGTAAGTCGTTTTTATGGATATCTCTTGTTTCTAGTATTTTAAATTAAAGTATGCAAAAGTTGCAATGTTATGTAGATAAACTAGAAAATTTTTATTTGTTTCGTTGTTATCAATGTGTATGTTATTAACCCATGATAAGTGTCTCACCGTTTAGTTTTAATACAGTTAATGAGGAATTTTTTACTTGTGTATAAAGCAATTAAACTTTTGCTTCTCACTTAAGTAAACTTTATGTTGAGTAAAGATAAATTTATTCGCGTAAGACTAAACTAAGACTCTCCGAACCATTACTTTTTTCGTTCCGTTTCGTGGCCGCGGTAGCCGAGTGGTATAGATATCGGATCGTGACTTGCCTTGTCACGAGTTCGAGCCCAGTACCACTAAAGACCCGCCGTGTAGGGCAGCGATGCACATTGAATCGGTCGAGAGCTGAAATGTCCTCCCGTTGGTGTGGTAGTTAGGAGAGGGGGGTGCCAGCGCAAGTGTCGTCCACGTCACTTGGCCATGGTTCAAAATTATGTGGTCCATCGCCAAAAGCCCTCATGTAGCTGAACAGTGCGACGTTAATATTCAATCAATCATTTCGTTCCGTTTCAACTAAAAAATGTATCGGCTAAGTTCTGGTTTTCATTCCGCCAAAAATAACGGATTTCGGTTCAGTTCCGAAAGAATAATTTTATTTTGTGTCTATTCTTATTTGCCCTAAGCATATAATTCTATCATAAGCAAAAAATGTATTTCTATCAAAATTTAGATTCTATTTTTTTTAAATGGTTACACTATGTGAATTGATACAATTAACCAGCATTTGCGATACGAACAGTATGCAGAGAACGGTGATCACATTATCTTTGTTATCCATTATCAAAATCGCGTTTGACATCTAGGTTTATGATTCTGATTTAGCTATCCAAACAGTCTATACCAATGATTCTCAGAGTGGTCTATATAGACCCCCAGGGGTCTATGATGACCTGCAAGGGGTCCACGTCCGCGAAAAAATAATTTGGGGGTCCATGAGGTGTAAATGGGGGTCTATGATGGAGGCTCTCATTAAACCAAGTCAAGATTTCAATCTTAATAGATTTATTTAAGGATGTTAAAAAATTTGCAGTTACAAGGTGACGGCATAAATTTTATTAAAACAAGGACCATGTCAGCAGTTTTAACTTTAAAAAGACATATCTGTTATTTATCACGTTTTATGGAATACCGTGAGAACTTTTTTAATTACTTTTCCTAATGAGAAGTAGTTTCAGCGTGGTTGCCAATCTCCAAACCAAAAAAGTAGGGTGCCGGTATAAGGGTTGGACACTACCAACCGAGGAGATTTAGGGTTAAACCTGACACGATTGATTCCAAATAATGAAAAATTGTTATTGAAACACCAGATTTATTCCTCACCTTAAAATCATTTGTTTGTTGTTCAAGTTATATATATTTTATGTATTAATTAATTTTTAAAATTTAATTAACGTGTTTTTCTTAAGTTTTAAACGCCGTACTTCACTTCAGTTACAAATTTAAATTGTTTAAAGTAAGTAGTTCTATACCAGCTGTCAAACAGTCATTTAAGTTGGTAAATTTGCAAAAATTTAATATTAGGTGAGTAAGGGTCTACCTCAAACCGAAAAACATGGCAAGGGGTCTATTAGACAAGAAAGTTTCGGAACCTCTGATCAATACAATCCTCTGTGGATGATCGCACGTTGAGATGCGAAAAATATAACTCACACAGAATGACATTTTTCTTAAAGAATCATTTATACTTCTAGTTTATTCAACTGAATATAACTCAGACTCATATTTTTCGTAAAAAAATATTTAATTCATTAAACTGTGAATTAAATTTGTCTTCTACAAGTAGTTACATGTGAAACTGAAACAGAAAAGTACTAGTGAACATCGAAACAAAAAATCGAGAAGCAATATACATGTGATGATAATAAAACAATATAATTGACGTTAAATTAGAAAATATGAATTATTTGGTTACAGTTACAAAATAACAGAAGATATATCAAGAAAACCGGAATAAACCGCGCTATTTTTGTGCATGTGAATCACACAAAATCTCATATTCACATACAATATATATTACTATTTTTCACAATTTATTTCTGAAAATACTTTTAAGTAAGTTATTTTTTTTTTAAAAAAAAACATTTTTGAAATATTATTAAAGTAAAAAATTGTTTAGGAGAATTGGTGTTATATTTTTATATTATTTGATTCCTAATCATTCAGATTGTACACTAGACATTAAGTCAGCTTTTGAAGAGTTTCAAAATAAAATCATATACTATGCGTTTGATTTTATGATGAAATTATTTACGTCTTGTGCAACTTTAATTTTAAAAGAATTATTTATCATTTTATTACAAAGAATGTTCTCCAGCAATGAATTTGTAAAGCCTTTTGGAATTATTGAGGATATAGAAGTTTAATTCCAAATTAATTTCAAATGATGGGAAAATGACGAGATTCCTTAGAGCTTATATTTTATCAAAATAAATTTATAAATATTTTAAGCTACATGCCAATACCCGTATTTAAGAGCACGTATTTAAAATTTACCGAGCAAATAATCGAGTATGAAGTTCAAATTTTTCCCCCACAATAATTTTAAGATGCAATTTGTGTTTGATGTTTCATTTATTTAATGTTGAAATAATATTTTTCAAGTGAAAAGTTTCATAACAACTATTTTATTTTATTTCGCGCAATGCGCTCTCCTATTTCCTAATTATATATTTTTGAATTCTTCAGTATATAAAGGCTATTAAAAAGTTTTAAAAATCCTTAGCACGCTGAAAAAGCTGGTATCAATTCATATGCATCAATTTAAATTGAAGCAAAATGAATCCATAAATAGTCACTAAGTTGCATGGTCACTTTTCTCATTGCTTTGAGTCTTGATTAACCCTTCTTTGCATAATGATGGAGATTTTCATCATAAAATTTAATGAAGAAAAAAAAATTGTACTCAAAACAGTATTGATTAAATTATGATTGTAAATTGTACAAAAGTATACAAGTAGGATTCGAAAATTCTCGGACTGAGTCGGACTTAAAAAACACTATCAATTAAACAGTTGAAGAACATCTTCCTTCGAATTTCGACACTTGAGTTACACACTTTTCCAAGGCTTGTAAATGTTGTGTTTTAGCGATGTCTTTTATTCAACCTGCGATGCACTTTAAAATCCATTTGCAGATTGGTTTTCGTTTAACATGCGGAGAATGATACTTTGACTCACCCTATGCATGTTAAGATACTTAGTATCCATCAATATGTGGCCGAGGATATCCCAACTGATTCTGCTATTGTTTGAAGCTTGTTCTAACGTACCGCCACAGAAACATTCGATGTTTTCAGCGGTGCGAGAAGTCTGCGGACTTACAGAGCATTTGCTGTTTTCCATACTTTCCCTGCCTTTTCTGAAACGTCGATGCCATTCCAAAGCTTGCGTTCACGATAATATATCAAAGCCTTACACATGCTTCAAAATTTCATTTGTCTTCGTAGAACACAAAAATTAATATCCATTATCCTCTCAAAACACTCACTTTCTTTCATTCTCTCTTTTGCTGACGTCTAAATACATCCGCCTGCCAAATACGACACCGTGGAAACCCACCATTTTCCACGTTATAGGCACAGTGCTTGAACTTTTGAATCATACTGGAATATCTTTATATTAGATTTGGACCCATCCCGAACATATATTGGATTAAAACAAAAACATAGTTATAAAATAGAAACAAATATGGGATTTATTTGTCACAAAACATTATACTAGAAACAAAAATATTGCACAAAATACTCGCATTTTGTATTGAATCTCGCGGGCCACAAAATTATTCAAGGTGAACAACGAGTTAGCCACCCGCGATTTAGAGTGTTGTCGATTGAGTTGATCTGAAACTGTGTGTGTGTGTTAGAAAGTTCATTAAAATCCAGTTTAAAATATCCAGTTGTACAACATGATTAAACAGTGCTGAGTGATTCGCAACTTTTCTAAACTTGATGTTGAATCCTACCGACTACTTACATCTCTGCAACTAGCGTCATTTAGCAGATTGCAGAGGATTTCAATATAATTTAAGAAAACTTTTAAGTAGCGTCTTAATTTTATAAAAGTCATTCGATTTTACATCGGCGAAGCCATTGCTCTCTTTTGGAAGAAGGCAGATAAGATCTTTACTTGTTTATTTATAGAATGTTTGCTTACAAAGGACATTTATTTAGCATCCCTGCCAAATTTGAGGAATTATTCCGTATAAGCAGAAATAAGAAAATATTGATTACTAACCATTATATCAGGTGACCCAAAAGTCCGTTCACATTTGAAAATTCAATTACTCACGGGATATTGTAGGTAAAGAGGTAAAAATCAACATACAAGCTTGAAATGATAAGGGGTTTTATTGAAAGAAAAAAATGCAAAAATTGTGTGTGTGTGTGGCTGAAAGATGACGCGTGATGTAAAAACATCAGTGACGTCTCGCGAAAATCGTAAGTAAAATGAGCTGTAGTATGAGAGGAAACAAAAGGACCAGCAATTCTAGAATAGCGCATTTACCAGCAAAAAAACCAGTGTTAGTAGTGTTGTGCTATCCGAACGGAGAATCCTACAGTCATGAAAAGCTCGAAAGATATCTTGCTCACTTACTTTCGTGAGGATCACTTGCTGAATCTCCCCTTTCGACATACTTCTCCTCACAGGCCCTCAGATCTTAATCCGTTCGACTATTATTTGTCAAAACATCTTTTGAACTCAAAAAACAAAAGAAAAATAGGGAATTCTTTTGCAATCTCCTTTAAAATTTTATTTCTCTGCTGCTCTTTTAATCGTCTATTTCTTACAATGAAAAATGCTCAGCCACAGCTCAGAAAATCCCTGATCAGCAGAAGCATTTCCTCTGTTGGAGGGTTATATCGTGACACCTGTTCCTGCAAGTCGTAGCCAACAAAAGATAAATGGCGTCTCTTAAAGTTTCTTTTCAGCTCAATCGTAGCATGATGAGTGGCTATGGATACGAAAGTAGTTGATTCAAGTCAAAAATTCAAACTAAGATTAACAGACAAATTAAAGATATGAAAATAATTTTTAGTCGAAATCGGTTGAATTCATAGAATTAAAGAAAAAATTATCTCTCTTTTCACTATGTGTTCAGTTATTTTATATTGGAATAATTTCCATTCCCGTTCATCTTCCTTATGATTTAATAACTTTTTTAAATAATACATTCTTTAATAATACATGAAATCATTAGAATCTTGTATAAAATGATTTTGAATTTTTATTTAAAACCGAACACGCTAAAAGGGCAGTGTTCGATATAAATTGCAGCTAAAATTAGTAGTGGCCAAATGAAAACAGTTCTTTCATCATTAGTACTGGGTATATCAATTAAAGTATAATCCGACTTGGAATGAGCGGACCCGATTTAACTTTTTGGGGACCAAAATTTTTGTTCGTTTAATCGGGGCAAATAAAAATTTTTTGCTTTTAAACCCTTTTTGGGAATTCTGTAATAAGCAACTCTCTATATATGCAAAAAAAAATTTAAGTAAGAAATTGAACCCCCTTTTTATTCAACAACTAAAAATATTATCAGTGAATTATTACGCATCATTTAAATTTGAAATTTAAAAAAACTCACCAATAGATGTTTTTTATTTTTTATTTCTGCTTAAAAAATGCCCTTTTATGCAGTGAAAAAAAATACTGCACTTTACAGGTATATTTTCACAGTTTCCAACTGGAAGCATTAGAAAAAAAAGTTTATGCAATGCTTTTAAAATTTTTTTTCTCTGCTGTTTTTATTCACATTTTTAAAATAAAAATATTTTTTTTAAAAAAAATACATAAAAAATTTTTTTCATGAGTTAGATTTTATTAAGTGATTTCTCTTATCATTGAAAATATTGTTTTTACAAAATCTTTAAACCCTGCTTTTTTTAAAAGAATGTTTTAAAAAAATTAGTACCTTTGTCAGGGGCAGCATTTCTCAAACCACCCCTGGGGAGGTTTAAAAATACATGAGGAGTGTGATCTTTGGAAAAGCTGAAAATAAAAGATTATTTAAAAAACAATTATTAATTTAGTAAAAAGAAGAAAAAAAAACAACCCATTCTGATACATTTACACGGGATGGTATACTTATGATTTGTTGGTACTGCTCATAGTATTTGAATTAATTTATCAATCCCAAGTGAAGAACATTTAATAGTTACTAGTGACTTAGGGATTGCCATATAAAAAATTTTAAATATTTATCCGATACCTTTTGGTTTATAATTAAAGTCATATTGTAACTTTTAAAACCATAGTACATTATTATATTGCATTCAATGTATTGTTATTCCGGAAGGGGGGGATGAAAAAATTTGACTGAAAAAAATTGGGTTACAAACATAGAAAGTTTGAAAAGACGCAGTAGAGTCAAAAGTTTTCGTTTTTTTTTTGGGGTTCTAGACGTGATTCATCTATAACCACTTATTTTATTTAAATGTAGTAAATCGAAGTATTTAAAACTTTCAAATCAATAAGAAAGCATTTTTTCCTTGATGAATACAATTACAAAACCATTCATTTAAGTAATATAAAACACAACAATTACAAATTTACATTATCCTTGAAAAAGATGTTCCTGTATTTAAATAACTGAATCAAATTATTCAGAAAATTATAAAAAAAATACTGAACTTATTAATAATTGAGGAAAGAAAAGGGTATAATTCATTTTAAAAGATTTAATTTATCAAAGATCTACTTTTTTCTCTTTCGCTATTACGATCAAGTGTCGGCACTTGATTGAGATTCAAAAAGAGTTCTGTCACCACTAGTTCTCTAGTTGCTGTATAGTGTGACATTAATATAGACTCATTCAAACCAAAGGGTAAGCAATACTTAAAATTAATTAGTTTTGTAATTTCAAAATGAAAATAGTGACTAACAACAAAAACCATTGTGATAAAAAAGCTAATTTTAAAAACCATATAATCAACTGTATTCGAACAGAACAAAGTCTTGTAGAATCCTGATTTTAGTGGATCCATCAAATGAAATAAATGATTCGCTTGACGGCACGGGGCAATTGGTTCTCGGAGCGAGCTTCCCTCTCATATCGGAATGTCTTTTGGTGTCTGACGAACGCGTAGCAGTCATTTGTGGATAGGAAGCTACCTAATTGGTGGAACGAACGTGGAAAGGGGAGTGGCTAAGTGGTGCTTGCAGATAGAGTTCAAGTGGAGAAAAGTGAATCCTGAAGTTGTCAATACGGAAATTTAAATTCAATTTAGCTTCATAATTCTGATAAGATGTAGAAATCTAGTAAATAAGATTCTAAATTTTTTTCATCGTAAGTATTTCATCAATACTGTGTGTGCCCATTGTCAACAGCCGAATAGAACAAAAAATGTTCCTGATCATACCCAGTACAAAATGGCGTGTATATAAATTGCAATAAAAGCTAGGGAAAAAATATTTCCCTAGCCACAGCTCAGAAAATCCCTGATCAGCAGAAGCATTGCCTCTGTTGGAGGGATTATATCGTGACACCTGTTCCAGCAAGTCGTAGCCAACAAAAGATAAATGGCGTCTCTTAAAGTTTCTTTTCAGCTCAATCGTAGCATGATGAGTGGCTATGGATAGGAAAGTAGTTGATTCAAGTCAAAAAATTTTAAAATAAGCAACAGACAATTAAAGATATCAAAAAAAATTTTAGTGGGAAAACGGTTAATTTTTCATAGAATTAAAGAAAAAATTATCTCCTTTCACTATGTGTTCAGTTATTTTATATTGGAATAATTTCCATTCCCGTTCATCTTCCTTATGATTTAATACCACTTTTATTTAAATATAAACATTCTTAATAATACATGAAACGGGAACAAAAAAAATTTTTTGAATTTTTTTTTTAAAACCGAACACGAAAAGGGCAGTGTTCATATAAATTGAGTTAAATTAGTAGGGCCAAATGGCCCGTTCTTTTCAATTAAAAGGGGTTAAATAAGGTATAATTATTTTGAAGAAAACAGTCGAAACCCCCGATTTAACGAATTCTTTGGGGACCGAATTTTTTGGTCAGTTAATGGGGGTCAGAACAAAATAAAATTTTTTTGAAATTTAAACCCTTTTTGGGAAATTTAAAGAAAAAAAAAATTTCTGTCTATATATACACAAAGAAAATTTCATAGTAAAAAATTTGACACTTTTATTCAAAAGCTAAAAATAATGGAATTACTACGATCATTTAAATTTGGGAAAATTTTAAAAAAACTCACCCAAAAGATGTTTTTTTTTTTTATTTCTGACTCACAAAAAAGTTCGACTTTATGCAAAAGAAAATCGCATCATTTTTAAAGGGATATTTTCCCAAAATTTCCAAACTGTTGGAAAATTAAAAAAATTGACATTTTTGAAAAGAGTTTATTATCAATTTCTGCATCACAATTGCTATTCGTTTGGGTGGCTCATAATTAACGATCTTCTTTTTTCAGTTGCACAGATAGGTAGTACGCCATCAAAAAAATAATTTCAAATTTAAGGCATCCCCAGCTTTTGGATCGGGAAAGAAAAGAAAAAATTTTGGTCCTACTAAAAATCAAAACAGGTTACCATCATGATCCATCTGCACCTTTTAAAACTAATAATGCTCAGCACTCTTCAAAAAATTTTTTAATTCAAAAAAAATATTTTTTTTTTTATTGGAAAAAAAAATCGTTTTAAAAACTAATGCTTTCTAATATAAACTAATAATTTTTTCAGCTGTTGAAAATTCGTTATTTTGGGATTTATTATTCATTAATTATGGGTTATTACCTTCACTTTTCTTGGGAAAATAGAAAAATTCGTTAAATTGCGTAGTTCGTTAAATAGGGGTTCGTAAAATAGGGATCTGACTGCACTGTAATTTTGAAAAAAAAATGATGTATATTTGAATTATACAAAGTAACTAGAAACGCCATTTAATGTTCTCATCCTTACCAATAGAAAAATCTTCATTTTCAAATATTTTTTTCTGGATCATCACCAGTTGAAAATTTTTCGTTACACTGCTGTTATAAGAGTAGTTTATTGTAATATATTCTCATAACTGAAATAACTATAATCATAAATGAATTTACATTATTGTTTCTTTCTCCTCATCAGATAATTCTTGAGGGGAGAATCCGAGGAATAGCTTCCCTATTTGGAACTTTTTTAGCCATGATTCGAAAAAATTAAAGCACTTTTATTTTAAATTCAAAAAATAAAGTGACGACTCAGTAAAATGCAGATAAACTACATAATTCTGATAGAATATTCTAAGAAGAGACAAAGGAAAAATTATATTTTAGGTAGAGCGGAAGCGCATCTTAAAGTGCACCAAAATTAAGCAGAATATTGCATAAAATTAACGAATTGAAATTCAATTCTGAAGACCAGGCAAATTCATTTTATCGCAAGAGGGGAAGGGATGGATTAAGGAATAATAATGATTTTCAGACTTTTAAATGCCTTTTAAACCCGTATGAGAAATATAAACTTTCTGAAATGTTAATGTAATATAAAACATATTACATGAAAAAAAATATAAAATCTTCTTTCTGTTAAAACACGTTTTAATAAGCATCTTAATGAAAATTTTACATTAAAATGGTAAAGAATTGTAAATGAATAAAATTAAAATACAAAAGAGAATAACTTTAATTCAGTATAACTAAAGTTATATTAAACTCATATTAGAGAAGAAATATATCAGGAGGTAAAAAAGTATGACTACACTTTCAAATATTATTTATTTTTTAAAAAAGGATATTTACTTATTTTTTTTCCTTTCATAAAGAAAAATATCAAAGATTTTTTTTTTCGCTATGCTCTAACTTTTTATCTACCGACGGGGCCGCGGAAGCTGAGTGGTATAGGTATCGGATCGTGGCTGGCCTTGTCACGAGTTCGAGCCCAGTACCACTAAAGACCCGCCGTGTAGGGCAAGGATGCACGCTAAATCTGTCGAGAGCTGAAACGTCGTGGTAGTTAGGAGAGGGGATGTTAGCTCAGGTGTCGACCACGTCACTTGACCATAGTTCAAAATTACGTGGTCCGTCGCCAAAAGCCTTCGTGTAGCTAAATAGTGCGACGTTAATATATTCGCTCACTCACTTATCTACCGATGGTACTTATAAGTACCATTCACTTTAAAATTATTTATAGAATAATTATTTTTAAGAATACTCTGACAATATACTTAGCACTAATATTCTTTGAAATTCACTCTTCCAAGATATATGACAGCACGGGTTCTAGGATAAGTATTTTAGTGGGGAACAGAAGAATAGTTTTATAGAGAAGTTGCGTTTTCAGCTGATATTTTGATCGGATTGCAAAGATTGTTATTTTTGTTCTGAAAAAGTAGTAAATGTCAAAGGGTAAGTATGTTATTATTTTTTTGTATGTTAATGAAGACCTTAGAAGACGCGATTTGGATATTTATTTTAAGTAAACAGTGTATATATATATTAATTTTACAGTTGAATAACTTTGTGGTACTTATAATTACCAACAGCACACTGGGTGTTGGAGCAAGTCCGCATAGCTTATTGTTGCTTTTTTGTTGTGTTAAAGCGTCATCACTATAGTGCAATAGGGCTATGCCTTTTTGTAGCATTTCTTTTTGCTTAACTTATTTATTTTGGTTTTTTATCGTTTAATTTTAATGTTTTCAAAAAAATTTAAACTTTAAGTCTGAGCTTGGGTTTTTTTTTCCCAAAGTTCCAGAATATTGAATTTACCAGATGAAAAAAGTGTTAGTAGATTTGTCTATACGAACGGAGAATCCTACACTCATGAAAAGCTCGAAAGATATCATGCTCACCTACTTTGGTGAGGATACTCGCTGAATCTCCCTTTCCATCATACTTCTCCTCATAGTTCCCCAGATCTTAATCTGTTCGACTATTATTTGTCAAAACATCTTTTGATCTCATAAAACAAAAGAAAAATAGAATTCCTTTTGCAATCTCTTTTAAAATTTTATTTCTCTGCTGCTCTTTTATTCATCTATTTTTTACAATGAAAAATGAGTTTTTTAAAAAAAAATACATAACAAATTTTTCATCGAGTTATGATTTTATTAATTGATTTCTCTTATCATCATTGAAAATATTGTTTTTATCAGAAATCGTTAAACTGCTCTCTTTCTGAAAGAATGTATTGAAAATTAGTACCTTGTCATTAGAGCAGCATTTCTCAAACTGTCAGGCACTACCCCTGGGGAAGGATAAAAATACATGAGGAGTGTGATCCTACCGAAAAGCTGAAAATAAAAGATTATTTAAAACAATTATTAATTTAGTGAAAAGAAGCAAAAAAAAACATTCTGATACATTAACACTGATGCAATATACTTATGAATGTGTTGGTGTTGCTCATAGTATTTCATAACTAATTTATCAATACCAAGTTAAGAACATGTTTAATAGTTACTAGGGACTTCCATGCTTGATACCTTTTGCGGTTTATAATTAAAATCATATATTGTAACTTTAACACCATAGTACATTATTATATTGCATTCAATGTATTGGTATTGCACGGAAGGGGGCGCGATGTAAATTATGACTGAAAATTGGTTCACAAACGTTGAAAGTTTGAAAAGCACTGCAGTAGAGTCAAAATTTTTTGTTATTTTTCATTTGGATGTTCATAGACGTGATTCATCTGTAACTACTTATTTTATTAAAAAGTAGTAAATCGAAGTATTTGAAATTTTCAAATCAATAAGAAAGCATTTTTTCTTAGATGAATACAAATACAAAATCATTCATTTAAGTAATATAAAACACAAAAATTACAAATTTTCATTATCCTAGAAAAAGATGTTCCTGTATTTAAATAACTGAATCAAATTATTCATAAAATTATAAAAAAAAAATACTGAACTTAATAATAATTGAGGAAAGAAAAGGGATATAATTTATTTTAAAAGATTGAATTTATCAAAGATCTAGTTTTTTTTCTCTTTGGCTATTACGATCAAGTGTCGGCACTTGACTGAGGTTCAAAAAGAGTTCTGTCACCACTAGTTCTCTAGTTGCTTCATAGTGTGACATTAATATACACTCATCCAAACTAATGGGTAAGCAATACTTAAAATTATTTAGTTTTGTGTAATTTCAAAATGAAAATGGTGACTAACAAAAAAAGCCATTGTGATAAAAAAGCTAAATTTAAAAACCACATAATCAACTGTATTCGAACAGAACAAAGTCTTGGAGTAGAATCCAGATTTTAGTGGATCCATCAAGTCAAGTAAAGGATGCTCTTGACGTCCTTGGGCAATTAGTTCTCGGAGCGAGCTTCCATCTCATTTCGGAATGTGGTGTCTGACGAAATTGGCAGTCATGTGTGGATAGGAAGCTACCTGATTGGTGGAATGAACGTGGAAAGGGGAGTGGCTAAGTGATGCTTGCAGACAGAGTTCAAGTGGAGTAAAGGGAATCCTGAAGTTGTCAATACGGAAATTTAAATTCAATTTAGTTTCATAATTCTGATAAGATGTAAAAAACTAGTAAATAATCTTCTAAATTTTTTTTACATCGTAAGAATTTCATCAATACTGTGTGTGCCCATTGTCAACAGCCGAATAGAACATAAAATGTTCCTGATCATACCCAGTACAAAATAGCGTGTAAATAAATTGCAATAAATGCTAGGGAAAAAAACATTCCCTAGCCAAGCTCAGAAAATCCCTGATCAGCAGAAGCATTTCCTCTGTTGGAGGGGTTATATCGTGACACCTGTTCCTGCAAGTCGTAGCCAACAAAAGATAAATGGCGTCTCTTAAAGTTTCTTTTCAGCTCAATCGCGTAGCATGATGAGTGGCTATGGATATTAAAGTAGTTGATTCAAGTCAAAAATTCAAACTAAGCTTAAAAGACAAATTAAAGATATGAAAATAATTTTTAGTCGAAATGGGTTGAATTCATAAAATTAAAGAAAAAATTATCTCCTTTCACTATGTGTTCAGTTATTTTATATTGGAATAATTTCCATTCCCGTTCATCTACCTTATGATTTAATACCACTTTTTTTTAAATAATACATTCTTTAATAATACATGAAATCATAAGAATCTTGTCTAAAATGATGATTTTGATTTTTCTATTTAAAACCGAACACGCTAAAAGGGCAGTGTTCGATATAAATTGCATCTAAAATTAGTAGTGACCAAATGAAAACAGTTCCTTCATTATTAGTAATGGGTATATCAATTAAGGTATAATCCGACTTTAGCCGAATGCAGTCGGACCCCGATTTACCGAATTCATTGGGAACGAGCATTTTGTTCGTTTAATCGGGGTCAGAACGAAATACAAATTTTTTGCAATTAACCTTTTGGGAATTCTGTAATAAGCAAAAAACTTCTCTATATATGCACAAAGAAAATTTTATAGTAAGAAATTAGACACTTTTTATTCAACAGCTAAAAATATTATCAGTAAATTATTACGCATCAGTTAATTGGAAATTTAAAAAAACTCACCAATAGATGTTTTACAATTTTTTTATTTCTGACTCAAAAAAGTTCGACTTTATGCAGTGAAGAAAATACTGCATCATTTACAGGTATAGTTTCACAGTTTCCAAACTGTCTGAAGCATTAGAAAATTTAACATTTTTGAAAAGAGTTTCTTTATCAATTTCTGCATCAGAATTGCTATTCGTTGGCTGGCTTCGACAAATTAACGATCTTCTGTATTTCAGTTGCAAAGATAGGTAGTCCGCCATCACAAATGTAACATAATCGTCAAAATCTGAAGGCATCCCCATGCGTTATGGATCGGAATAAGATAAAAAGAGAATTTTGTGTCCTACTCAAAACTCACATGACAGGTTACCATCATGATCCATCTGCACCTGTTAAGACTAATAATGCTCTGCACTCTTCAAAATTTGTTAATTACAAGAAAAATATTTTTTTTTCTGTATTGGACAAAAGGATATCGTTTTAAAAAAATCCAATACTTTCTAATATATACTAATAATTTTTTTCAGCTGTTGAAAAATTCGTTATTTTGGGGTTTATTATTCATTAAATAAGGGTTATTACCTTCACTTTCCTTGGGAAAAGAGAAAAATTCGTTAAATCGTGTAATTCCTTAAATCTGGGTTCGTGAAATAGGGATCTGACTGTACTGTAATTATAAAAAAAAATTGATGTACATTTGAATTATACACAAAGTAACTAGAAACGCCATTTAATGTTCTCATCCTTACCAATAGAAAAATCTTCATTTTCATATAATATTTTCTGAATCGTCATCAGATGAAAATTTTTGGTTACTCTGCTGTTATAAGAGTAGTTTATTTTAATATATTCTCATAACTGAAATAACTATAATCATAAATGAATTTCCATTCTTGCTTTCTTTCTACTCATCAGATAATTCTTGAGGGGAGAATCCGAGGAATAGCTTCCCTATTTGGAACTATTTTAGCCATGATTCGAAAAAATTAAAGCAATCTTATTTTAAATTCAAAAAATACAGTGACGACTCAGTAAAATGCAGATAAATGACATAATTCTGAAAGAATATTCTAAGAAGAGACAAAGGAAAGAATATATTAGGTAGAGTGGAAGCGCATCTTAAAGTGCACCAAAAAGCAGAATATTGCATAAAATTAACGAGTTGAAACTCAATTCTGAAGACCGGGCAAATCCATTTTATCGCAAAAGGGGAAGGGATGAAGAAAGGAAAAATAAGGAATTTCAGACTTTTTAAATACCTTTAAACCCATATAGAAATATAACCATCTGAAATGTTAATGCAATATAAAACGTATTACATGAAAAAAATATAAAACCTTCTTTCTGTTAAAACACGTTTTAATAAGCATTTTCATGAAAATTTTGCATTAAAGTGATAATGACTTTTGTAAATGAATTAAATTAAATTACAAAAGGATAACTTTATTTCAGTGTAACTAAATTATATTAAACTCATATTAGAGAACAAATGTATCAGGGGTACAAAAAGTATGACTTTACTTTCAAATATTATTTATTTAAAAAAAGAGGTATTTACTTATTTTTTTCCCCTTTCATAATGAAAATATCAAAGATTTTTTTTCTCTCTATGCTTTAACCCTTTATCTTCCGACGGTACTTATAAGTGTCACACATTCACTTTAAAATTATTTATAATAATTATTTTTAAGAATACTCTAACAATACCTAGCACTAATATTCTTTGACATCCAGTCTTCCAAGATATATGGCAGCACGGATTCTAGGATAAGTATTTTAGTGGGGAAGAAGTATAGTTTTATAGATAAGTTGCGTTTTCAGCTGATATTTTGATCGGATTGCAAAGATTGTTATTTTTGTTCTGAAAAAGCAGTAAATATCAAAGGGTAAGTGAGTTACTTTTTTTATTGTATGTTAATGAAGACCTTAGAAAACGTGATTTGGATATTTATTTTTAGTAAACAGTGTATATAATTAATTTTACAGTTGAATACCTACCGCAGAATACAGTACTTTAAAAATTATTCATTCGATACTTCCTTCAAAATGCACAACGTGTAATAAATTTTTGTGTATTAATGAAAAGAAAAACTACTTCTTTGAAAATCATCAAATTAAGTTTATGCGCAAAAGATGTTTTTATGCATAAAAAAAGTTAATAAATTTTAAAAATTTAATAATTTTTAAAATAAGTGTTTTGTGCAGTACAATATTAGTATTCTCTGGTAATTTAGCATTTTTAAGAGTTAAAACTGCGTTAAGGAAGTCATTCGGTCTTTTTGTATTTTGAGGTTATTTTAGACCTTTGTGGGCTGATTTTAAAGTACCAATTTAATTCGTTAACTCAAGCGAATTAAATTTCCCAATGAGTATTTCATTAATTTTCAATGTAGTGATTCAAAAAGAAATATTCCATGAAAACATTTGCAGTAAATCCTAATGTGGTAGATAAAGGGTTAATACACGATTTTATTGTACGCATCATTTTTTGCGTACAACACATCGAATCATTATAAGAGTTTCAGCCACGTTCTATTAACCATTGCAAGATTAACAATCTGAATAGACACTGTAATTCGACTTTCCATTTCATCAGTGTCACCAAATGAAAATTAACAAAAAATGTTTTTCAGATATCCCTACAATTAGCAGTCCAAAGGAGTTATGTCTAGAGATCTAGGTGGCCATGGTATTGGACACTTAATCAGCCTATTCATCTCACCCTGGAAATTTCAGTGTGGTGCCAACTCATTTACGTGTGATGCAGACTAAAATTCAATAAACCGTGCTAAAACTTGCTCATGTTCTTGGGTTGAAATAATTTTGAAACGAGAATGTTGCTAAACTTGGACGTATGTACCATGTTGTTTGCATTTCATTAAACATTTTTTTTTAATGAAACATAAAAAATCGTATGTGAAAATCTATCGTTTTTTATTTTTAATTAATTTTTGAATGTTTAGCCATAGTTTTTGGACACTCTATTTATTGACATAAAAAGTAAAACTACTTTTATTTAATTTGATTTTAAAGATACTGGCTGATGCCAATAAGTTCAGACAAACATAACTTGCTCTTAAAAAAAAAATATCAACTGTAACAAAAAACATTATAAACTGAATAAAAGATATTAGAAAAACAAAGGTATGTTCCTAAGCGGATTTTAATTTCATCAAAATAGCGCTTATAAATCGAGAAATAAAATTTTAGCCTCCAAATTAACAGGAGGGAAAGACATTCGATCATGTGACCTCGCCAACATGGTCCCTAAAAAGGATGACAACTTACCTCTGTCGCCAAGATTTCGCCAAGTTTCCATTGAATCGCATTATAATGTAAAGAACGGCGTTACTTACGAATATTACAATTTTAATATAAAATTAATACAACACAGAGTTATATAAATGTAGAAAAATATAAACTTATTACATACATCGAGATATAAATTATTTACACTATTTTAAAAAGTTCATTACTCAAAATTCTTAACAATATATATTTGGAAGAGCAGACGCGCATCTTAAACTGTACCAATAAAGCAGAGTATTGCGTAAAATTAACGAATTGTAATTTAATTCTTAAGACGGAACAAACCCATTTTATCGCAAAGGGGGAAGAAATGGATAGAGGAATAACATAGATTTTCATATTTGCTGCTTTCTTAAAAATGGTATTAAAAATTACTTTTTTGTCATAAAATTTGCGCAAGAGTATTTCCTGAAAAATGTTAATGTAATATAAGATATTTTATATAAAGAAAATATAACATTCATTCAACTAAGATATGATTTAATAAGAATCTTTGATGAAAATGAAGCATTAAAATGATAATGAATTGTAATACATTAAACTTAAGTACAAAAGAAAAAAGTTACTTCAGTAACTGAATTATTTAACTAATATCAGAGAAAAGAAATATATATATATATATATATATATATATTGACATAAACAGAGAACAAACACTTTCAATTTAATTTTAAAAATACTGACTGATGTTGATTCTTTCAGACAAATGTATAATTTTATATCGATGGAAAAAAAATATCAACTGTAATAAAAATATAGTAAACTGAGTAAAAGATATCAGAAAAACAATGGTATATTTAGAAAGGGATTTTAATTTCATCAAAATAGCGATCGGAGAACGAGAAAAAAAAACTTTTCGCTTCCAAATTAACGGACGAAAAAACATTCGACATCATCGACTTCAAACAAGAAAAGGAATAAGCAAATTCGAAAGTAGCAGTAACAGAAGTAAATACAGATAAAAAAATACTTACTAAAAAATAACAATACTCAATTTAATGATCTTGTTTACTGTTAGTCTAATCTTCAAGGTTAGATTCTAGAAGTAAGGATATTTTATTAGGAATTTGATGACATAAAAAAGTGGGGAAATAAAACGCATCCCGAAAGAAATATAGTGCAAGCCTTAGGCACTAAATTAAATTCAATTTATTTCACCTTATTTATAGCAGTTGCGAATCTAAATTGATAGATCAAATTATAGATATAAGTTATTTTCAACATATTAAAAAACTGAAAAGATATTTGAAGGAAAAAAAATGAGCTGGATGCAGAAAAACATTGTTAAAGTTTAATTTCATCGGTATTTGAAATTTTGAACTTAATTTTGTATCCAGACAACAACAATTTATTTGAAATGAAACACATTTTCTTTTGCATTAAGTGTCATTTGTTTTTCTGTTAAATTGACTTATCTTAAGAATAGCAATATATTTTTTTCTTAAGGCAGAATTTTTAAATATATTTTCTTTTGTCTATTTTTGTTTGATGATTTTGTATCTCTGATACTAAGTAAATAAATTCAACTGTGTTTTGTATTTGTGTTTCAAAAACACTTATTGTAGTCAAAAATCAAGTAATGATATTTTTCAGTGATGAAATAGATTCTTTTTGAAAACACAACGAGAGTTAACCGTAGTTTTAAAGAAATATTTCTTTCAAAAACATGCGTGTATATAAAAATAATAATAAAATGTTAAGAATATTTTAAATTAACACATCTAAAATTTTTGTCTGATATTTTAAGACAAGTAATTCTAGTTTAAATTCTAATCATTGCGATTCCGATCCCTAAAATGTGTGACTTAAGTTTAAGTTTTGAAAATTAAAACCACATCATGAAGAAGAAAAAATGTATCCAGTGAAATTTTAATTCTCTAAAATTGAAAACCTAAGGTAAGAAATAAATTTTAAGATCACAATGTCTGGGACTTTTTAACTCGAAAGCGACACATGTCATGGAGTCATGGAATTCTCTTACCGTAATTCTTTATAGTAAGAACAACTACATTAACAGCTTACTTTGTGTTTTTGTCTTGTCCAAGCAGTGCTAGACTTATCCAAGCAATGAAATTAAATGGTGCTGAAGGTGTCCAAAACGGCCCTTGCTATGTCGACGACCTTTTGCGAATAAAGCAGTTGGTGGCCCGTGTGGTTTAGGTATATGTTGTGGAGTTTAACAAATATAAGACAACTAAAAATATGTTTAGGAGAGAGTTGACAAGTCAGAACAGTTAGGATAAGTATTATAACTTATTTGACCATCAGAGGATGTGTTCCTTCCTTTAAAGTGTCTTGTACGCGCGTAGTCTGGCTATCATGGTTGAGATTGCGCGGTTACAATTATAAATCTGGATTGAAGTGTTTCTTAACGGGGTGATAGGTGAGCTTGCGTCTGGCTATTGCATCAGCATCAATAAGAGTAAGACTATCGGATCGTGGTGGGGAATTTCGGGCCTCCTTGACAAGGTCATCAGGCTGCTCCCATTGCCGAAGATGTCTACGTGAACCGGTATCCATTGTTAAGTGCAAGTTCTTTGGGCTGTAACTACTCTATTAATAAGGGCAATTATATCTTGTATCAGGGGTTACTTTGTGTAATTTTGCTTAATAAATGCTTTACTGGCTGACACATAATCGTGACCTATACTCTTTATTCATAATGTGAAAAGAGGATTAATTGATTGTTCTTTAATGTCGACTTTAAAAACAGTAAAAATGCATGCAAAGCATTACGTTTTAGCATCTTCATTTTTACTGCCACTCTGTGTGTGTTTGGCTTATATAATATTTCATTCGCTTCTTTTCATTGTTTCCTTTTCGTTTTACAGCAGTCTTCAAGATTTTTAAACTATTTTGGCCTAATAGTGCTAAAATTAAGATTAAATTCGTTATATCTTACATTCAAATTCAACTCAGCTAAATATTATAAATACAACAATGAAACTTAACCTTTGCTAAAAATATGAAAATATTTCGATATTTGTCATTTACACCTAGATGTATTTAAAAGGAAACACAAGAAACTTTGGCCGGGTAACTATGCAAATTTCAAGATATGTGCATTTTTTCAAGTAATACAAATGGTGTGATATGTGTAGCTTTTTGGCATATATCGAGTAGGATATAATTGAAGAAATTCGTAGAAAATTTATATCTCTGTCATTATTTGTGCCAGAGAAAAATGGTGTTAACTCTTTTTTTTTGTCTCTTGCAATTGTGGAGAATACGAAACATCCACTATTGCCGGCAATCTCTGGATGCAGATTTTATGTTGCACGTATGACTGCCCTAAGAAAAAAAAGTTGGCCCCAGATTTAAATCTAAATTGATGCGCACCAAGCGTCCAAGGTGCCCTTGTTGTAGCAAACATGGTTAGAACCAGGCAAATTGAGAGTTCTAGTGCCGGCGGTATTCGTGGACCGACAAGTGGTAATTGTCTCACAAATCTCTTCTGTCATAACTTTGCAGTATATGCAGAAAACGTTTGATGTTCCCTAATTGATAAGAACATTATTGTCGATTAATTGTTAATGAAAATCACTCATGTCACCCGTTAAGAAGACAGTCTTTGACACCCCATTATAGACGACTCGGTTTGCAGTGATACCTGGCTAGAGTTATGAGGACAAACGAATGGCATAGTATCGTGTTCTTATTCATCGGTTTTTTAGTTTTTTCATCCAGAAAGAGAAAGAGGAAAACAGGAAACTTCAAAAAAAATAATTAAGTACGTAAAATAAATAAAATGAATGTTATATAAAACTACATAATCATTAATTCTCCTGAATCCAGAAACAAATATAGAGCCCAATGTGGGCTCATAAAGAAATAAGCCGTAGCATATGAAAACAAAGCAAAATAAAAATTACAATACTTCTAATTTCGGGCAAAGCTCGAATGATTGGCTTTAAACACGAAAATAATATAGAAAAGACAATAATAATAATACTTAACAAAATAAAAAATTATCTTAAATAAAACTTAATAAAAGATAATACACATACAAAAACTACAAATGTGGTATCCTATGGATAGAAAAGTCACTGATCTACCTCACGAAAAGTTATTAGATCAAAAAATATGTAAGTTATGTGAGTGTCAAGAACTGTTTCAATACATTTAATAACTTTATTCTTGAAAATATTGTTATTTAAAATCGATAAAACATTGCATCTGGTAAATGAAAATCTTTAGAAGGGGTGATAGAACCCGAAGAGGTCCACATCTCCTGCGGATCCTCCTCTTCACAGGGAGCTATCCTTTAGAGCAAACGAAGGGCTTATATATATATGCTGGGAAACGAACATGGTTAATAAAAAAAGTATTTCCGAAATTAGAAAGAGAAAAATGTAGTGTCACTTTGTAAAGCATTAATGCCAGTGGTAGTATTGAGAGTTCTGATGTAGGTGGTAGAGCTCTGCTAAAATGGTACCAGTCTGGAGTGAAATTCAATCTGCAAAATTTGAGATGCTAAAGTGAGAGGCAGGAATAATCATATTATATCATATTAAAATACACGGTGCAAATAGCTATTTCATATTTTGGAATTCATTACTATGAATAAGTACTCAATAAAGATTAAAAAACGGCCGATATTTAATTAACTTATAATAATTAAATCGAGGAAGAAAGATTTATGTTCGAGGCCCTAATGATAGGCAACACAGAAGAAAGACTAAAGGATAGAAAAAAGGCCCAAATTTTATCGCCCCCAAAACTGAGGGTTTTGGCCCTATGGCACGGGGTTTTAAAATTTTCAGTGGCACTTTACACTATTCGACAAATTTGTCAATTTTTTAGTGGATGGAATTTATTTTTTGACAAACTTTTTTCAAATTATGAACTTTTACGGAATTACAAAAAAAATTTGAAAGGTAACCAAAGATATATTTACCGCTATTTTGTAAATTATTTAATGTAATTGTTGGAGAGATTTAATTGTTTTAAGAGAGAAAATTGCCTGTACTTTGCTTTCCGCTTTTGGTTTTACATATTTATGTGAACAAATCTTTCTCATGTGAAGAGTGTTTTGAGTCCACAAAGAAACAGCTTAACAACTTAATGTTTAGAATAGTGTCAAACTGAAAAATTTTAAGTCCCTCATTATACCATTGCTTTGCGATATGAAGTAGAGCGCTGCAGAGACAAGGGGCTCACATTAAACCAGCATTTCTCAAACTGTGGGGTGCTCACCCCCTAGGGGGCGGGATAACCCCACAAGGGGTGTGAACATATCAAAAAAGGTTTAAAATTAATTTACTGGGAAAAAGAAATAAAAAAAAATACTTTTTACATATAAAAATACGCTTTACTGTTAATTTTTTATTACGGATTATTTTCATCAAAAATATTTCCCTGTGAAAAAAGTAATATGATACATGGAAAAGCACAGAGAGCACTTTGAAGGATTATTTGGGGAAGATTTTTTTTTTGGGAATTTCGGGAAACATATAAAGCATGATGAAATACTCATTTTACTCAATTCTTTTTAGAACTAACATCCATTTTTTTAAAAATTGAATACACTTTTAACCCGGAGGTGGTCGGGGGGGCTCAAAATCAAGGACACGAAACTGAAATTTTAATTTAAAAAATACCCAAAAAACATCATTCCAAAATTTTAAACGAAAAGTTTCTGTGGTTTGTGTCCCTTTATTAAGGTTACTTACGTTTGAAACTTTTTAGTTCAGTTTTAATGATTTTTTTCTAAAATAATCGAAGAAAAAAAAATTAAAGTCCTTGAAAGTAGGTAAGTATATTTTCTCTTAGTTACATTATTCACTGGAATTGTGATTTTTATTGTGTACAATAAAAAAAACATTGGGGTGACTCAGTCACCTTGTGCGACTATTAAACTTAGTATCGAGCGCACGCCTGCTCTCCCAGGTTAAAACATTTTGAAATATTCTCACTTTAAATATTAATCCCTGTTTGGATATGGTAAAAAAACCACATAGACTAGACTTTTTTTTCTAATGACATTTTATACTTTTAGAAATGGATGATGGGGTTTTTTTTTTTTTGCAATCTGTTCCAATTTAAAATTATAGAAAAGAAAAAAAAACAATATTTATTCTATTATTTGAGTAAATTTTCTTTAAATAAAATTTCTTTAAAGTAACAAATACAATATTTAATATTTTCTTGGGTTTAATTTTTTTTAAGATCGTTTTGTAGCGTTAGCCCAAAAAAACCCTTTTTTTTTGGGGGGGGATAAAAATTATGATTGAAAACTGGGTCATTAATAGTGAAGGTTTGAGAAGCACTGCAATAAACCCCACTTATTTTTTCTTACCAACATTGAAGGATATATTTATATTTTACGTTGTTTATTTCTTACTTTAATAAACATTTTTTAAAATACATATTGTACGTACAATAGTAGATTTATTTATGTTGGAGGAATAGTATTTTATGCTCTTTACTTTTGGTTAGTAAATAACTTTAAATAATGCAAAATTAATATATAATAAAACAGTAAATCTATATTATTGACTGCTATTCTCTAACTATTCATGCATTATCGCGGAAATCGAATTGTTTCAAATAGGTATTATTGAGTGGCCCGCTGAATTTTTGGTAGATGGGTTTGGCACAAAACTGCCAAAAGTGTGCCGACCCCTAGTCTAACATATAAAAGGACTAGTACCACTTCTTTAAAAGATGTCTTCATTTTTGGCCCGATGTGGTTCAGCCCTCACATATATCCCCCCCCCACAACGTGACATCATGGTATGCAGTGCCATTGCATACTCTCTTTCTCTATAGTGCATAACCTCTAATTTGTATTCCATGTACTATGGAAGCCTAATGATGTGTAGATAATGTATCGTTAGTAGATGACACTTTTCTTCCTGAGGAAGAGGTCCAGTATTCTTCAGCAACAGGCTAACACTCGACCGTACAATGGATGATTCAGCCCGTGTGCGGCGTAAAATGTACCGATGATTCTTTGGCCGCCATTCTTGTCTAATCTATCACACCATGGACGTGACAAGACGACACTTGCATGTTCAGCTGATGTCACATTCAAAAGACGAATTATAGTAGACTTTTCAAAGGGAATATATAGAGTCAACAACCCTCAAGATACCAATTGCTCGCTCATGGAATCTATACCTTGTCGAGTTACATCGAGTTTCGCCATCCACAATGGTCTTAAACTCTTCTGAGATGACAGTGCTATGTCTGTTTGAAAGAATAAACATCCCTAATTTTCCGTGGCTGTATCTCTCTTTGCTCTCTGAGTTTCTTCACTTTTTCTGAGCACTCCTAGTTTTGCATTTTCAATGTCATAGTGTATGTGCATACACATAAGAGCAAATGACCACATTAGATTTTGTGTCATTTATCTTTTATTCCTAACTCTTTTTTTCACCTTTAGAAAACATGTTCACTTAAATGTCTTATCAATTAATTTATAAGCAAAATTATCTAGAAAAATTATATATTCAATCAAAATAATCCACTCCCTTTTCTTTATGAATGCCTTTGAATATAAAAGTAACAAAATTCAAGCCAAGAACATCTTTCTGTAAAAAAAAATGTGCCGCTATATAAATAAAATTAAATATTTTTTCCCCAAAAAATTATTTTACTTTATATCTTTTAAAAAACTCAAAAGGCATTTTTCTATTTTCCGGTAAATACTTAGTAGGTTAAAAAGTTCCCGGACTAAGTTTATTACTTGAAAATATTACCTTTTTGCTGAAACACATCACCCCTTCGAAATAAGACCCTTGAAAAACGACATTTTTTGCCATGGCTTGTTAAAGTTCATTAAACCCTTTTTCTGCAATCCATTTTAGCCATGTCCAATCCCCCCGGTAGTACATTTTAAAACTTCATCTGCAGATTGCCCTTGCCTTTGCAAGTGACTTTCCCAGCTCAGGAAATATTCTAAAATTTCAGGAAGAGAAATCATGGGAGTAAGAAGGATATTGCAAAACAGTTGCTTTCATTTTCAGTTCGCCTCAGAAAATGTTTCAATATTTTCAGCGGTGCAGAAAAGGCTATGGACATACAGAGCGTTCGTCGTCTATGACACTTTGTCTGCCTTCTCTGAAATGTCAATGCCACTCAAAATCTTGCGTTTGCGATAATGTATTACTGCCTTAAACAGGCTTCAACAAAATCTTCGGGCCTTTTTTCTTTTCCAAAACCAACACAAAAATTTTAAAAATTAAATTCTGCTCAACAAATGCAATTTCAGTCAATCACCGGCTACTAAATACATCCACTTACAAATTAAGACGCCATTGGAAAACCGTCAACCACCTAATTTGGGACAAACTTTTTTTTTTTGAAAAAAGGGTTAAAAAGAAGAACCAGAAATGTTGTCGAGCACCCCTATTGAGAAAGTTTTCACGTTACAGCAGTGCTTCCAAATTTTTCATATTTTATTTCAAATTTCGAATCACAATTTTCACGTGCCCCCTTCCATCCCAAAAAACAATGCATTAATTAATAAAAATATTTTGATGTAAAGCTACAATATATATATAATATATGATTTTAATTATAAAACCAAATTATCAAGAGAAGTTTTTTAAATTTTCGTATAAAATTTATGAATGCCATGACCACTGGAAATTAAAATTTTTTTGGTTAACTTAGTACTTTTAAAATTAATTATGAAACACATTTTATCGGAACTGATACATTTATATTTTGATCGGGTTAAGGGGAATTTTATATTTTTTTTGTCAGAGTGTATTTTTTTTTGCTTACGAAAATTAAAAACTTTAAATAATTTTTTTCGACTTTTCAATATACCCCCCCCTTTAGGGGTTTATCACGCCCCCTGGAGACGCCCCCAGTTTGGGAAAAAAGGGGGGGTCGGCCCGGGGGAATTTTTTAATTCTACCTCGTAAATATGCAACGTGTATATATATATATATATATATATATATATAAATATATATATATATATATATATATATATATATATATATATATATATATATATATATATATATATATATATATATATATATATATATATAATATAATTTTCATATGGTTATCTGACGTAGAATAAAATATATATCGAGCAAGGGAATTTTAATACAATAAAAGACATACAAAATAAAAAGTCACAGCGAATAAGCACATTTTTGGGCTTAATCATGATAAAACGATTTTTGAAGGTAACAAACTACCTTTGTCTTTAAGATAGCAGAAATAAAATTTAGAAGACAAAATACAGTTAAAAAATGATAGGTGTTTTAATAAATGTAAGAAATCAAATTATCTTGTAATAATTCTAAGACTATTTAATACAAAGATAACAAAAAAGTAATATTATGTAACATTATACATTAATTAAATTTTACATCTTAAGATTCCTTTTTGCATAACAATGTACAGCCAAAATTATAAAACAAAAAGAATAAAATCTTACGTTAAACTCCTCAAGCCACTGTTCACAAATGTGTGGAAGTTCAGTTGTTTTATAATTATTGTTATTGTTAATACAAATAGAACAAAAATTTGATATCAACTTACTCACTACAGAAAATAAAAGAAGAAACATTTTGGGGTTTGGTGCCCGCAAATGATTTTTCAACAATTAGAGATATGAAAAAGGGGAATAATTCGAATCTATTATTATGAAGGAATAGGAGGAAAAACACTAGCTTTTTTTATTCGGGATTAAGATTTCAACAAGCTAATCTTCAGTTATATATACGGAAATTCATTTTATCAAAAATATTTAAGTGTCTTTTACTGTGTTTGTTGTTATATCTTCTTTTATCTTAGAGCATTTTGACTTTATTATTCCTTTTACATAAATATTTTTACTGTTTTAATTTGTGATTCCAAAAAAAATGCTATGTATTGTTTTTGTATATGTTGAAAATTGATTAATTTTTTGTAAAGAGAAAAAAACCCGCCATCCCCCCTTTTTAAAATTGGGGGGAAAAAATGAAAGGGAAATTAAATTAGTTTAAAAAATTAAAATTTTATCTAGCATTTAACTTTTTTTTTTTCATTTACCTCTTCAAATCAAACTAAACCCCCATTTATTTCTTCCAACTGGGGCCTAAATAAACATGTCTAATTCCAGATCGTTTTTTATTTAATAGCCCCATATGTCAGCATTAACTTTTGGCCCTATGAAATCCACGATCTGTCTTAAGGGGTTAACTCACTTAAAAAAAATTTTTTTTGGGTTCGTCTCTCCCCTCTCTGCCTCTTAACGTCAGAATATGTCTAACTTATCAAATAAAAAATCCCCTTTAAAAACTAAGTCTGTTTCTGACTCACAAAACATGTCAAAAATATATATATATAGAAATTGGAATTCCCCCAGATGCAAAAAATGTAAATACAAAAAAATATTTGGGCTAAACTGGAACCTTTTATGATTTCAAAACGTCCTTTTAATTAGGTCATCGAATTAGGGGTTTGCTTTTTTCTTTATAGATCCAAACCAACCGTACAGCAGAAACTTTCAAAATTTGGAAAAAAAAAAAAAAGTTGAAAAGTTAAAACCTAATACAACACGGGAAGAAAAAACCCGATAACAAAAAAAAAATGAAGCTAAGGAAAAAAAGGAGCAATAATGAATGTTTGGAGAGGAATAATAATAAATTTTAAAAAAAAAAAACACTTACGTGTAAAATAATGATTGGAGATCGAAAATTCAACCCTTCCCCCAGTAAAAAACCCCAAAGCGGGAAAAGACTTAAAAAAAAATAAAACGACTATTCTTTGAAGGAAAAAACGTGGCGCCACATGGATATTTATTTTGGAATTAAAAAAACAACTAAAATTTTTTTTTTAAAAAAATAAACTAAATAAAGGAAGTTTTAAAAAAGATAATTGAACAAAATTAAGAATAGACAAAATCGAATAGAAATATATTTCAAAGTAAATAAACTTGGATGATTATATACTAATCAATATATTGCAATTAAAATAAGTGCTTAAAATTTTTTTTGTTTTTTTTTTAAATATTTTTTTAAAATAAGCGCTTAAAATTTTTTTTTTTTTTAAATATTTTAAAATACACTAAAAAAAAGGGAAATTTTAAAAAAAATAATAACTAAGATAAAAATATATTTAATTAGAAATAGAAATATATCTATAAATAAATTTATTTGGGATAATTGTTTCTTAAGCAATTATTGCAAAAATTCACAAAATTACTTTTTTTTTAAAATGTTATCAGTAACTAAATCATTGTTTTTTTTTTATAAAATTTAGGATAATATTTCTAAATATTGATAGGTGTAGGTTACTACCTCAAAAGGCATTTTTATAATGTTAAAATCAAATGAGTCTCTTTTATAAAAAAATATTACTTAATACAAATTTTTCTTAACCTTTAATTGAAGGTCCAAAAAGTTAGTGACTCATTATTATAATTAGTTTTTACTAATTTTAAATACTGGGAATAATAATTAAGGTTAGGAAAAAAGTCTACTATATTCTAAATGTAATTAAGTCATTTTATGTATCTAAAAGTAACAAGATTCATAACTAATACTTTCATTTTCATAAAAATGCAAGTAGATATTTCTAAACAGTTGCTAGCGGGTTTTCCCTTGTGGTAAACCTTTAATTTGCTGATAATAAGCGTTATTATGGAAAATATAATTTTCTTTTAATACTAATTCTATAATAAAAAATTATTTATGATTTTTTTAATATCCTATTTAAAAAGTATTTGCTATATGCTATTTTAAGAATCTTAAACATGTCTTTTATATCTATGGAATTAAATAAATCTTCAAAATCATAGTTATACATAAATAATTTTTTTACCTTGCATGTACTTATAATGTCCATACTACTCTTAACAATAATAGAATTATCATTTTTGTCTAATATAGATTGAATAATATATATATATATATATATATATATATATATATATATATATATATATATATATATATATAATATATTGCTTTGCAGAGAGGGTCTGGATTTTAAATTTTTGTTCGGATTGGTAAAACTACTATAGCCGACCGCGTGCTAGGACAATACATAAACTGGGTCCCCCTCTCTACACTTCCATACCACAGAACTTTGAGCATCGATAGACTCAAAATGTGACAGAATTCTGCCCAGTGGGTTTTCACTGGCTCTAGGGTTGTACTGAAATAGGTCAAAAATTATGTAAGAAGCTGTGGGTAAAATGTGAAGAACTTGTAAGCCCAGAATGTATGAAACTATTTCACACACACACTCATATATTACCATTAACGTTCAGCACCCACAAAAGGGGACCTTACTTTATTTTGTAAAGTTTTATTGTTTTCTCAATTTTGTCTATTTATTTATTCTTTTGTAATTCCTATTAATAAAAGATGAACAAATCCTAAATAAGGACAAAAAATCATTTTTTAATTTCCATTAAAAATCACCCTTGAAGAAGTTAAAAGGAAAATAATTAAATGGAATTATATTAACTTAATTCAATAAAATATTTATAACCAGATACATGCTCATGAAATAAGGTATATGGTAATTGGACTTGCAGTTACAATGCTTTAATTCTTAGATAGTGCGATCATTTCTATTTTCATTAGACATGAGATAATTTTTGTATAATCAATACAGGTCTCATCAAAAACCTAAATGTTAAGTCAGTTATTTGGTAAAATTATTTGCGATAATGCTTTTATAGCAATAAGATGATAATTGCTAATTCATTTTTCTTAAAAAAATAAATTGGATTTATTTTCACTTTTAAATCACTTATGAGATTCGTTAACCAGGTTTATAACGTATTACTTTTTTTAATGGGGTCACAGACCGTTCTGCTTTTGAAGTCTGATTACTCTTCTAAAATATCTTCGTGATGCCTTGATAACATTTAAATTGACAAGAAATTTATCAATTAGAAGGAAAAAAAATTCTGCAATTTTAAAAAAAAGCTTTTTTTAAAATTAGAATGCATCTCATTTAAAAATTTTTTAATATAAATAATTTTATAAGGTCACAAACAAATGCATCTATTTAAAAAGACAAAATTTAAGCTCAAATAAATTATCTCATAATACATTTTAAAAATTATTTTTATTTTATTCTAAGAATGTGATAAGAGATTTAGCATTAGCTCTGACAATTTTTACTGTGTTACTGTAGTGAAAATTAAAAAAAGGGTAAAGATGTTTTTTTTGCCCTTTGCCAGTTCTTTTTTTCTTTCCCCGCAAATTTTAAAAATGATTTATTAAAAAAAAAAAGATCCAGGGGTTTAAAAAACTACTTAACAATTTTACACACCTTAATTCACTTCCCACACAATGCTAAATTTTTATCATCAGACAATGCAAAACCCCTTTTCGGAAATGTTTTTTTGGGTTTTGGGAAAAAATTAATTAAAAGTACTAATACTGTTTATTTCCTAGAAAAGATCACAGAAAACTCTTTTCACAAGTGAAAGGTTGAAAGCAGCTAAGCCTTTTTCCCTTACTTTTTTTACTTTCACTCGGTTTGCTTATTTGATTTAATTTACCTTTAAACGTTTTCGGAACCATCTTTTTTGAAGATCAAAGTAAAAAAAACTTTTTTAAAATAAATGTATAGTTTATTTTTAAAAAAGAAAATACAATATTTTCAAAAAAAACAGCTACCACTTTTTTTTTAAAAGGGGAAAAACAGAAAAAAGAGCGAGAGAAAAATATTAAAAATTTTCAGCTTTTCGTAATTACACGTGTAACTTTTTTTTAAATTTTGGGTTTTTTGCATTTTTGGAAAAAGGCAGTAGGGTCCCCAAAATGTCTGAAAAAAAGCTGTTTCCCGATTTGTGGGGGGGGGGAAAATAGGTTGCAGGGCTGATTCTTAGGTGTTTTAATGTTCTCTGAATCAATAAAAAAACCAAAAGCATCTATGTCCAAAAGACATGTTCCGGGCCCAAACCCACGAACCCCAGCACCAGACCTTTTTTATCGCTTTTTCGGCCCGTAGGAAGGATTTCTGCCGCAACTTGTTGCCCTTTGTGGGAAAAGTTGCTAGTAGGGTGCGGGCGTCTTTAAAACGGGGGTCTCTATGCAAGGTGACCAGTTGTGTGTGTATCCTCAACAGACGACAGAAAGCCTTTCTTATCTTGGGCAAGAAACGTTTCCTGACCAGACAGCGAGGCTTCAGTTTCTTTACAGACGAGTCCATATTCACACTGGCGGGATTCAGGACGTTTCATCTGGGGGGAACGGCACTAGATATATCAATCCAACACTGTTGAAAGAAACAGTTACCAGGTGGTGGAATAATGGTTTGGGCAGGATCTGCTCTGGCCCCCACCCGATGTGTTCCAGGAGGAACTCTTTACTGATTAATATCGGGTAATTCTTGACTATAAAAAGAGTACATCTTAGAAATAATTTGAATATACCCCGTTGTGAAAAAGGCTAAAGTTGCAAATGAAAAAGGGGGGGGATTTTTAAAACAAAAGGTTATGTAAAAGGGGGGTTTTTAATTTGAGTTGCTCATTTTTTCTTCAAATAATGTATTGATGATTATTTTCTGAGAATAAATCGAAAAAAGTTTTCCGATGCTTATTTTTTGCTATTTGACAAAACAAGTTGAGTTTGAATATGTAATTAAAATTATAAATTTTGCTTTGAAACATGCTGCTCGGGGGAATCAAAAAAGGTTTTAAAAAAAATTTTTTCTTTATACGACCGGATGAATACTAAAAATTTTCGCCCTTGAAATCATTTTTCAAAAATCTCGCTTCAAGGGGGGCACGAGACCACATAAATTTTCTTCAATTATAAATTTTCGAATATAATTTCTAGTTTAATACAAAAAAAAAATTTTACAACAATGAAAAAAACTTAAAACAGCTGAAACAGATAAGAAAACTTCTACTAGTTTTCATGTTAAATGATTAATTAATTTTCTTTTATTTAAACTTCCACACAAAACCTTTTTTGTTTAGTTCCATTTTTTCTTTAAATCTAAACCCCCACAGATCTCTTTATTCTGAATGGGAAATTCAACACACCAATAGTTAACTCCCAACATCCAATAAAAACCTCCATTCAAGGGGAATTTTTTTCTGTCGCGTATTAATTGGTTTTTTTTTGAGGTCCTCCCCCTAACTACCCAATAAAAAAACACTGCCACCTATCTTTTCCAGATTAAAATTGGGGCTTTTGGCAGCTCAATTCCCCCGGGAACACGTCAAAGTAAAGTCACCTTTAAATTCCGTGCACTCAGGTTACAGTATAACTGAATAGTTTTTTTTACCACGAGTTGTGAAAAAAGATTTTTAAAGGGTTTTTATATAACGAAACGTTTTATCAATTAATGTTGCAGAATTCTGTCTTATATAAAAAACAAAATATTATGTCGGTAGTTTTAAATCTATTGACAAGTATGGTTTCAACTATCAATAATTATACCCAACAATTTTTCAAATGCCTCCTTCACGAATAATGAACAAATTTTTAGAAAAATTAAGCATAAAAGCGATAGATTTTTTTATCTTGTAATTTAAATTTAAATTTTGCAAAATGTAATTTTATTAATTATTCTTAATTCCCGGCACTTCCTTTTTCCAAAACCGTAATCAAAAAAGGGACAGGAAAAACCCTTTTAACAACAGGCCCCGAATGGGGTTTCTCTCGTTTCGCCCAGTCGTCTAAGGCATGAAGGAGAAAACGGCCCCATGGGACGATGGGGATCAATATACACCCCCCAAGTTCAACAGCCTGTTGCGAAAATGCATAAAAAAAATTTTTAAGAGATGATAAATTTAAAAAATAATTTGAAACACAATCAAATTATTATGATTTTTGACAGTTGCGTTTATGGCTCAGATTTTTTTCATCATTTGAATTTCTTATTTTTTTTTGGGGGGGAAATGATTTTTTTAAGGGGCCCCCGGTACTTTTAACAATTTTTTTTTTTATGTATTTAAAAAATTTTATTTTAACATTTATATAATGTTTCATGCAAAAAATTATACGAGATAAATTTTTTTCACATTATTTAAAAGTTTAAAAATTTAAATATTTTGAAGAAAATTTTAAAATTTTTAAAACCTACTCCTTTTTTTATTAACTTTTTTACCGAAATTTTTTTGAAGTATACTTAATGAATCAATCCTGTAAATAAATAAATCAAACAATTTCGAATAAAGATATTGCTCTTTCAAGTCACTTTTGTCCCAAAAATAAAAGAAATATTTTTATTTTCACTTGAAACGTTTTAGTTTCAACCTTTTCAAAAATAGAGTCTGGCAATGGCAGTTTGGGTTCTACAAAATTTCGCTTTAAATTTTTTTCTATTCCCGAACTTTTTTTTTCTAATATATTCGGGGTTTTTTACTTATATCAATGGTTCTTTAAATTTCGACGCCGGGCCCCCCCCCCTTTTTTGTTTAGTTGAATTAACCTCCAAAATTTTGAGCATCCCTCCCTGGGTAACAACATACGATTGAGTGATTTAAAGGTTCCTCAACATATACATAGTCATAAGACTGTTCTGCATACAGATTTTTCAACACTTTTTTCCTTTTTAAAAAAGTAGTAATTTTACATAAATATAAAAAACGGGCGGTTTTAAATGAATATCGGGTTTTAACGCTTTTATATTTATTACGTATAACTTGTAAGTATAATTCATGCATCAATGAAAAAGTAACTGAAACAATTTAAGTTTCAAATGTTCATTCCCTCCGCCCCCGGGGGGTTTTGTGTTTGAGGTAATTCTTGCAGCAACTGCTTGAATCACTAGTCTGGAAGGTCACTCCTGGAGGTTCGCACACATAACCTTTGATGAACCCTCACAGATAAAAAAAACAATGGCATCAATCAAGTGAATGTAGGCCACGGGAAACAAACATTTCTTTTCGGTCAATCCATTGTTCGGGTACAGTGATGTTCAACCAATCGTGAACGGAGAGATGCCATGGTGCACATTTTTGCCAAATGAAGTTATATGGTTCACCTTCTTCCAATTTAGGAAATAGCCATAGTTGTAGTGCATCCAGATAGGCAGAACCAGTCAAAGTTGGTTCTCCGAAAACGAAAGGCCCATACACTTTACCGAGCAACCGAACTAAATACGAAACGCTAGTTGCACATTAATAGCAGATTCTGTATTTGAAAACTGGAAAAGACTAAACGCTGTTCACCACTAGTCACCATTTTTTTACCAGCACGCTAATCGGCGAGGAAAGGGGAAACAATTAACATACGTAACACACATGCCAGCAAACGAAACTGTTTCTGTCGCTTTTCCATTCAATGTTTAAATTATACTCAAAAGTTATATGTAATAAATACTATAAAGCTTTGAAACTCCGATATTCATTTAGAAACACCGTATTATAAAATACTAGTTTCAAATAAATAAATAACGTAGGCGTAAATAAATAATTCGATTTGAAAGTCAAGATGGAGGTAATCTTTAGTATGCAAGCGTGCTATGTGAATTCAGTTTTTAATATTTGCACTTGTGATTCTACCATATAATTTTTGAAAATATTACTTTTTAGTAATGGCTATGTACTTGTGTAAACAATAAAAATAACTGAACTAATATTCTTGATAGAAATATATGTTCAAGTAAATATTTTTATTGGGGACAATTTTATGATCTAGTCTGGGATGACATATCTTTCAATTATTCCACGAGGTCTTTCAGAGTCAGTAAAAGAGTAAAATCTTAATATTAGATGAGAAACCCTCCCCCTTTCATGGACCCCCTAGAATGGTACTGTGGAACCACAGGGGTCCTTGGAACACAGTTTAAGAAACGCTGCTCTAGATTATTAGTATAATTAAGTTGAACCCCCCCAAAAAAATTCGAACGAAATTTTTTTCACAGATTAGAGCACTTTCCAGTTTATTATTTATTATAAGGCAAATAAGTTTTTTTTTTTCCTTTTAAATATGCTTTAACATTTAAGACACAACCAACTTTGAAAAGAAAGTGCTCACCAGAATGTGTCTTTTTGGCAATGATTGATATATACTGATTGCCACAGAATATTATTAACAAATAATGTTTTATTAATTAGTTGTGTAATGCAGTGCTTCTCAAAGTTTCAATATTTGCAACCCAATATTCAATCACAATTTTTATCGGAACCCCCCTCTGCTCCTCCTTCCCATACAATAACAATATATTAAATTAAAAAATACTATACTTTGCCGCTAAAGCTACAATGCAATTTTAACTTGTTAAATCCATGGCGTATAAAAGGGTTGCTCAACTAAAACGTTAATTGCCAGCTAAAATAAGTTTTTGTGAAGACGTTTTTCTATGCATGCTATCCATAAAAGTATTCCAAAGGCTGTGGAAAAGCAATAAAAGAACCTTAACTATGTTTGCGAAGGATTTACTTATTTCAGATTATTTGCTTTTTTTTATTCCTTTTCCCCAATACATCATTTTTCCCCCGTGGAAAACTGTTGGCATTGGGGGAATCCCTTTTTCGGGGGGGGTTAATTAAAAACCCGTATATATATGTATATTATCAAATATGCTTAATATTTGTATATAATTTTATATGTAAAGGCCCATGGAGTCATTTTTGAAATTATTAAACTTGTGCCTTATTTAGTAGTTAAATTTTTTATGAAAACATCAGCGTACGATACATTTTTTAAAAGTATTATATGAGTGCAAATGTGTGTTTAATCTTTTATTATGTCAAAATGTATTTTGCTTGTTTACTCTCAGTAAATAATGAATTTTTCTAAATAATCTTTTGTTTTCGACTTTTCAATATGCTCGCGCCTCCCCATTGAGTTGTCCCACCTCCAGCGGGTGGGGGGGGAGTTTTAGAAACGCAGAGTAAAACTTTAGGGCATAAAGTAACGGGGCGGAAATTTTCCCTTCTGAAAAATATAATTTTCAAATGGGTTTTTTGAGGATCCCCCTGATGTGTGTTAATTGATAAAGGGGGAAACTACTTTTGGGAAATTTTTAACAAAATCCTTTTTTAACAAGAAAAATCATTTCCTTAGAAATATTGACAACCCATCCAGTGAAGGTTGGAAAACAAAATGAAAGAATGATTATTTTAAATTAGAGGAAGAAATAGTATTTCTTATTCTGTATTATAAATATATAACGATATTTTAATAAAGTGATAAAAAATACTTAATACAAAAGTTTTACTAAGCATTCGTGAAGTAATTTTTCTCATCTTTTTTAATAGATAAACCTGGTTTTAACAAAACCCTGTAATCGAACCTTCAATCCTTCCAATTTTGTCATCTCAACAAATCAAAAACACTTATCGAATTTTCCATACCAAATTTAAAAAAAAACCATTCCCCAAAATTATTTTTTCTGCAAAATGGAAATATTTCCAAGGACCAAAAGGAAAGTACCTGTGTGGATGTTTTTTTTTCCCAAACTGTGTTTGCTCAGATTTGTTTTTTCTTTTTTAAAAAAAAAACGAAAAAACGGGAAATTTTGTTTGCGCATATATGAAAAAAAAATGTATTTCTAACCGATGGATTTATTTTGAATATATGTGGAATTCCATTCTTCATGCCAAAACTATTATGATTTTGTTTCTTTTTTTGCTTGCTTTTATTTATTTTTCTAAAACTGACGCACGAAAACAATTTTTTACATCCTTTTATTCATAATAGGTAATAAATTGTTCATTGTTTTTATATATTTTTAACTTTCCAGTAGGAAATATTTATGTTTCTGGATACTAGTTTCAAAATATTTTAATGACAGATTTGCTGTAAGGTATCAAAATGCGTAACTAATGTTAAAGTAATATACAATATGCGACGAATTCACTTTTTTGAATTCACATTTGCTTAAGTTTATTCAGAATTCATATGTTTTTCAAATGAAAGTAAAATTTTCTGCAGTAAATTTACCATAGTTCGTTATGGTTTTTTTTTTTTAATTCCCCATATTTGCTCCACCTCTATGTATTTATTTATTTATCTTGGTGGAATTTTCAACGTTAAAAAAAACATTTTAAAGCCCCAATTCTTGAAATTTTATATACAATTATTTTTAAAAATACAAAATTTAAAATTAATAAAAATTAGTTGATTAAAAAACTAATTTATTTAAAAAATTTAAAAAAATACAGCCAGTTGGCATCATTTTGAATTCGTCAAAATTTGAAAAGGGTTTTTTTTCTCACGTAAAAAGCATTCAGTTGAACGGGTTTATATACACAATTGTTTTGATGACAATAGATACTTTAAGATAACTAATAAAAATGACCACTTAATGCTGGGATTTGTCCAAATGAAAACATTTTATATTAATTGAACTACTTAATAAAAGTAGCTTTTTCTTTGTTGACCTAAGTAGGCATTGACTTAAAAATTTTTTTATATTACTTGTTTTTTTCGTAAAATAAACTAGCGAGCTCTTAAAAGTTTGCGTGGGCGAAAGAAGTATCACCTACATCTGCGTGCGTTATTTTTAAGAAAATTGCGAATTTTTGTTTTAAAATTGTTACAGTGGATTTTTCTCTTCTTTTAAGGTTCCGACTACGTTCGGAAACCCGGATTTTGCAAAAGTTGTAAATGGATAATATTTATGATATTTAGGTCACTTTAGTTTAGAATACATGTATTTTTTTAAGGACATTATGACAAAAATATTTAAATCAATATTTTGGCAAAATTCACTTAGAATAACCTTTTCAATGTTCTTTGTAAAAATGCATCTATTGTATTAAATTTTGCTCGTATTCCATCAAACCTCTGTCAGAGGCTCAACTAGAATTTTTGAAATGCATAACTCGAAGTCGGTTTATCCATGTTTTAGGAAAACAGAAGGGAGAAATTTTAAGAAAATACGCCGATAATTATTTCAAATGGTTGTAACTCGGGAAAATAATTTGAATTTTTCAAAAGTCATAGTTGCCCCTTCTGTACAGAAGTTGAGCTATAGACAGGCAAAAATATTATTATAATAGAGCATTTTTCACAAAAGGAGAACATTTTGAAAAAGACTATTCTAGTAATTTTTTGCCGAAATATTGTATTTAAAAAATTTTTTTTTTGTCAAAATGTCCTTAAAACAATTTAATACATGTATTCTAATCTGAGTGACACTAAATATCATGACAATTATCCATTTATGCGCTTTTTTAAAATCCCAGTTCCGAACGTAATCGGATACCTCAAAAACAAGAATTATTTGCTGAGCTTGGTGACAAAAGAACAGACTACCTGAAAACAAGATCGTCTCGTTCAAAGAGGACCGTACAGTAACTTCATGCATATTTGCAAAGTTATTAAATGAAGTAGAGTGAAATACGTTTAAAACGAAAACGCTTAAGATGAAATATCAGTTAACACGAAATAATCCCAACATTTTCTTGCCCAAAACTACCATACTTTTTTTCAATTTGGCTTTTTTTTAAAAACACGAAACGAAAATCACTTAAAACAAAAAATTTATTTTTCGGGGGAAAAAAAAAATCCCCAAAATTACTGGGGGCCAAAACATTTAATGAAATGTTTAAAAAAATTTTGTATTATTGGATCCGTCGAAATCATCAAAAAAGAATTCGTTTCAAATGAGGAAAAGATGTCTAAAAGACCCAATTTTTAAAAGGCATTTTGGATTTTTTAAAAAGTTAAAAAAAATTCATTGTTTTGCAATTTCCCAAAGGAAAAAATGAAATTGCAACCCTTGTACCCAGGGTCACCCGGAAATGGGGAACATAAAAGGAAAGTACCGTTTTAAGACGCACATTTAAAATTTTGAAATATATAACAAAGTGGACGACATTAAAACAATTTAATGCTTAAGAAAATGCAAAGAAACCCGATTTTCCCAAAAATTTTTTAATAAATGTTTCACTTTTCAAAATACTTAAAAATTTTTTCTTTTAAAAAACCTTTTAAGGTCTTGTTAATGTTTTTATTTCATTAAATTTTATTAAATACATACATATACAAAATTTTTGTAAAAAAAATTTATAATAAATTTAAATTTTTGTTGAATACATACATACATATATATATATATAAATTTTTGTTTGAAAATTATATTATGTATCCCCTATGTACTTTACCTCAAAATTTTTTTAACAGGGTTTTAAAAACCAAAAAAAATACCCCCCAGTCCACTCAGTTTCGTGTTAAGCGATTTTACTGTATAACAATCAGGGATGTTTTCAGGTATGGGTCTTAGTCAACGATTCCGTCTCGTTCTTGAATCAGCCCCAATAAAAACATAATCAGAGTAATTTTAGTCATCAAATGTTATATCCGGAGATATTCTTTAGATATATGTAATTTTCGTATAATATTCAAGCTGTGGCAACTGTATTATTATGTCCTGCCCATCATCTTTTTCGGGGTTTGGAAGCACCACCGTACCCCAAATTATTTATTCAAAAGGCGGCAATTGGTCAAAATGGGTTTTGTGCATGGGTTTTCTAAAGGCTTGGGGAGTGATGAAAATTATTTGTTCCCGTTTTTACCATTTGTACGAGTATTTGAGCTACGAGTACGTAAGCTGTATACTGTCGAATTAAAAGGATCTCAACTGAGCCCAATTTATGCATAATGATTAAATAAAATTCGATTTTCATAACCAAATCTGGAAATGGCAAACCGTCAATTTTGATTTTTAAAAAAAAAAAAAAAAAAAAGTCCATAGAGGTCAGAAAATAACAACAAATAATTGAATTTTTTTATAAGTTTTTATTCTCGATTAAAGCGTGAAATTGATAATGGCCATATATACTTAATTTTAAATAAAAAAAACAAGGGTCATGAGACAGATCTAAATTTTTAAATTATTTTAAATTAATTTCATATTCACTTTTAAAACTATGTTTATTTTTTAAGGGGTTTTTTTTAAACCCGGGAAAATATATTTATTTAACTTTTTATAAAAAATCACAATAAAAAGGTCATCATAAAAAATGTTTATAGTACATTTTATCTAATAAAAAAGCCAGACAGAGCAGAGAGAGAGATTTTATAAAATGATAAACGAATTTTCTGATTTATTTTTTGTTCTCAAAGGGCATTTTTTTTTTTACTGTGGGAATAGTTTAAAATTACAAAATAACCTGCAGGAAATGCAAGTATACTCGGCTTGTAAATAATCATTATAGAGAAGATTTCCTAGACAATTTCTTGGGGAAAACAATAATTCCTAGAACCGTTTTAAGCAGAATTTGTTGAAAATACTGAGATATTATTAACACAATAATTGCACCCATTTTTTAGCATAAATACTAGAATTTCAGTAATCAAATTTCATTTAAAGGAATTCTGAAGCTCAATATTATCAAAAATCGTTCTGTTCAAGTAATTTTAACTACAGAGTAGATCTTTTTCAGTATAAAAGCTTCTCCTTTATTATATTTCATTAAACATATTAGTAAAAGGTGCAGATTGGGCGGAAAGAAATTGCAGTGTGTGATATCATTAAAAGTTCTCTCATATTTTGAAACATTTTTCCGTAAGATGTTTATTTCGGCAATTTTTATCCCTTTTTTTGGGGATGTTTCTTGGGATATAGGGCAAACCCCATAAAAAAGGGGGGTAAACTTCCAAACCCGCTTCCATAAAGGCTTGGGAAAAATTTCTGATCATAAACATTATAGAAAGAATTCCATGATTCGATTTTGTATCATTTTCGAAAAAGGAAAGAGTGATTAGATTATACGAAAAAAAGTGTTTGTGTGTGTTTTTTTTCACAGATGGAACTCGTTTAGTTCAAGACATTCCATTTAAAGATCATTATGGAGATAGAAGAATAAAGACGAGGGTGATTGAGAGATACATTATGAGGAAACGATGCGAAGAAAGAATATCGAGACAATATATCGTTCAGGTTAAGTTTATGAAATAAATAAGATATAGAATTTCTTGAGGGGCTGTCTATAGGAATATATGGTAAAAAAAATTTCAGAAGAAAAAACATTCATAGAGAAGTAATAAACAAAAAACTAATTTCTTTTTGTTTTTTTAAGTTTTTTAAAATTTCGCTTTATAAACTAAACACGGGGAAATTTTTAATTCCCGATACCATTATGAGAAAATTTAATTTGGCCTCTCCTCTGAATGGGGTACTAATAAAAAAAATAAGATAATAAAATCGCAAATAAGTGAAAACTTAATCTCAACTTAATCTCAAACTTAAAATATTTGGGCCCAATTTAAAATCATAATTTTTTTCGTCCCCCCGTCCTTGTAATAACAGTTTTTGAATTCAATAATACTATTTTTGACACTTAAAAATTAAAATACGATTTTAACCTTTTTGGCCTCCGGCGTATATAAACGTTTCACTCATTCAGTGCGTTAATTGTCCTGGATATATATATATACGGCTTCCCGAAGTACGATCTTTTCTGTTCACTGCTGTCCATAACATTTTTTAGAAGGCATTGGAATGAAATAAAAGTATCTTGACATTGTTTGCTTTTTTTATTGCTTTTTTATCCCCCGGGACACAAAAATACGCCGCCTGCGTGTGAAAAGGGTTTTTGACTACGTTTTCGGATTCCCTGATTTTGAAAAACATATAAATGGATAATTTTTTTGAATTTAGTATCAATTAGATTATAAAATGTATATAAAAAAATTTTTTTAAGAATAAATATTACAATAAAAAATTATTTAAGTAAAAAATTTTTGACAAAAAAATGAACAAAAGAATGATCCATTTTTAAAATATTTTCCTTTTTTTGAAAAAAATTTTTTATTATAAAAATTTTTTTATTTTGCCCCGTATTCTCAAACCTCTGTACTTTAAAGGGTCAAACAAAAATTTTTGAAAAAAATGGGAACGGGTTTTTCCATTTTTTTAAAGACAACAGGGGAAAAAATTCCAAAAAAACCCCCAAAAAATTATTTCAATGATTTTTAACTCTGAAAATAAGTGAATTTTTTAAAATTCATAATTGAGCTTCTGTACAGAGGGTTCGAGCTATATACAGGCAAAAAATTATTGAAATAGAAGCACTTTTCAAAAAAGGAGAAAAGTTTTAAAAAAAAGGGTTTTTCAAGTTCCTTTTTTCCGAAATACTGTATTTAGATAAATATTTTTTTTTCAAAATTTGTTTGTGTGCTTAAAACAATTTTAAACATGGTTTTTAATCTAAGGACACTAAATATCATGAAAATTATCCATTTATGCGCTTTTTTAAAAACAAAGTTCCCCAAAAGTAGTCGGATCAATTTAAAAGGTTTATTGGGGAGCAAAAACGCAATTTTAAAAACGACATGTAAAAGGGGTTAAAATTTTAAACCTTTTTAAAAATTTTCAAAGTTATGATATTTTTCGCTTTAATTTTATATATGTGACACTGGTAATTATTAAACTAGTTCTTAACACTTAGTATTGCTAAACTAATTATAAATATATTGCTCAGTACTGATATATTTATGTGTATTATATCACTATAATGGTGCTCTTTATTTTGTATTATGTCAAAATGTATTTTGTTTGTTGACTTTCAATGAAGTAATTTTTATTTTTTAAATGATCTTTTTTTCAACTTTTCAATATGCTCGTGTGGTCTTCTCGTACGGATACCATGCCCCTCCAGGGTGTCCTCTCACAGTTTGAGAAACATTTCTGTAAATCAATGTGTGCAGTAATTCAGTTTATTTCCTGCCGTTTCTGTACCCTGCATATCAATAAAAATAAATGTTTATATTGATTTTGATGCTGCCTTAAGTTACAATAGCGACCCAATAGCCCGTATCTGGAATTTGCAAAGATAAATTAGTTTATTTGTTAATGTTTGTGATTTATGAGCGCGTATCTTGATTGGTGAACACGTTCTGATTCAATCTGATTGCCTTATTCAAAGCAAAAAAAGAATTAACTATTGAAAATGAAAATAAAAATAAAAAGGAAAATAATTTAAATATTAAAAATTTTGAAGAAATAGCGGAAAAATCAAATCAAGAAATGATTCCAGAAAAGCAAAAGCTTTTTGTGTCTTACCCTTTCCTGCTTTGAAATTTTGAGTTATCTTTAGAAACTGAGCCAAGCGTAAAATCAGGACAGCTGGGGAATTTAATAAATTCATAATTTGAAAAATGTTAGTCATAGTTTTGGCAATTTGAGTTTTGGTAACGAAATCGGATGTTTAATTGGGTGAATATTTATTAACGGCGCATAATGAAGCAAAAAGAATGGTATTGGTGACAAACCTCGTAGTTTGCATATATATGCGTGTGTGATATGATGGTACATGTTTTATGATAGTACTAATTATGATTCTTGCAATTTGTAAACATTACAGAGTGACTATGTAGACCCCGGAGCTCAGAGGCGTGAGGAAGAATATTAAAGCCTCCCTGCAAAGTCATGTGTTTTCCTTTAATTTTTTTAATTCGTTAAATATGTACACGGCGTCAGTCAGGCTTTGAGCACTCCCGCGATGCGGAGGTCTATGTTACGCCACTGCCTAAACTGATATGAAACTCTTTAAACATCCATACCATGCTCTCGTGAGATGTTGAGTTTTATCATATTTAAGTGCATCTGCCTTCTTCACACGACGGATCCTTAAATAACATTAGGATACGAACCTACGGCTCTACAACACCGGCTTCGAATTCACTAACCGGGCCTCTGTTCTATCACCCACATATAACTACTTCAACAATAATTATGTTTAACAATACCTCTTAAAAATATGAAAAAGAGATCGAAATAGGTTTTATCTTTTATGTGATGTCATACCCGAGATTATCTCGGGATAACTGTTTTGGTAATTTATTATTAGTCTAGATCAGTGTTATCAGGAAATGTCCTTTCATCCAACAATCCAAAAACGCCAGAAAAATATTATAAAAATATATTTTTTCATTTACTGGACAAGGTATTCTGGAACTCATTTTAGCCGTGTAAAAATGTAGTTGGGAAACGTACTACATTTTTAGAATCTCGAATCCAAGTGCTGCAGAAGAGCTTTTACATAAAATAATGATACAGCTTCTGGACAACAGAATCCTGACAGACCATCTACAGTAGGTCTGGCTCTGCCCATCTCTTAATGAACAACATTTAATATCCCATATTCACCTTAACCTACAAAACGGGAGCATACAAGACAGTGCAAAGTTCGTTGTACAAAAATGGATGAAAATGAAGTACAGATAAGGAAAGAAACACGATTCTAGTGAAAAGATTGCGGAGTTGATCTGCACTTGAAAAGGTGTTTCCAGTTTACCACACGAAACTCAACTACTGAAGTACTAATAGGTATACATTTTTATTTATTTATTTATTTTTGCTTAACATTTTTCAGAAAACAATGCTTTTATAGAAAAGAACTTTACCACTGCAACGCTGTGGGGCAATCAAAGCAACCGAATATGCCATTGCTACAATTCCTCACAACATGTTGAGCATGCAATTCAAAATATCAGTTTTTAACTACTAAGTACATTTTATTTTGTACTAAACATTTGAATTTTGCAATAAAAATATTCCATATAATTTAAATATTTAAATCGTTAAAGTAACTTACAGCAGTGGTTCTCAAGCTTTCTCTACTGGCGACCCAATTTTCAATCATAATTTCAATCATAAAACAAAGTACTTTCTGACATAATAAAAAAATACAGATTTACACTGATATAAATTATATATATCATCTGGCAAAATTACGACATCAAAAATAAAAGATTCTACTTCAAACGCTCATTAGCCGTTTTTGATCCTATAACCAAATAAAAAAATATCTTCTTTGCTTTGCTGTAATCCCACGATGAGAGATTTTTTTATTTACGTTTCTTTTAACCTAAAATATTACTTTTGCTGACTGAATTTACTGGTATGGTGATATCTGTCCTTTTTTTTAGGGAAGTAGTAAATAATATATCTATGTTGTGCTTTTTTTTCCATGTGAAAGAGTTTTATGATATATGGATATGCAAATTGAGCACTTTGAAGGAGAACCTGGCCAAAATTTATTTTTATGAGTATTCTAAAACATATAATGCGTAATGAAAAACGTTTTACACAATTTTTTAGAACTAATATCCATATTTTTATATTGAATACACTTTTAACACGGAAGCCGTAACGCGATGCGCAGAGTCACCCCAGGCTGACGAAATCGTTAATTCTGAGAAGACTGTTTTTTTTGTTGCCAATGGCTTGTGATATTGTCCTCCTATATGACACTCTTCATGGGAACTAAAATGAATTTTTCACATTTCTCCCTCTTTTTTGGGAGTGGCAAACATTTTTTTACAATTTTAAGGTACTTGTTTTGACTGAGTTCCCGGCTCGACCACTTTTGTTCAAAAATATTTTCTATGAACATGCTGCACTTTCCCCTATGAACAACTATGTGATTTTGATTGTTAATCCTGTAATGTTAGCGAAAAGTGTCTGCGATTTGTGTCCTTTATTAAGGTTTTACACATTTGGAACAATTTATTTCAGTTTTATTGGATTTTTTCTCAAATTATCAAAAAAAAAAATGAAAAGTCCTTGAAATAGGTAAGTATATTTTCTCTTAGTTAAATTATTTATTAAAATTGTTATTTTAATCGTGCATAGTAAAAACAACTATAAAAAAAAGTATTGGGGTGACCCAGTCACTAAGCGTGACCATTAACTTTTAGTATCGAGTGCACACCTGATCCCGTGACAACACATTTTGAAGTTTTCTGGCTTTAAATATTAAAAATAACATTTTGTATACATTGTCATTCACTTGGTTGTTGTTTTACCCTCCCTACAATTAAGCTGTTACATCAAGAATAATGTATTATTTTTTTTAAAAAAATAAACTCGTGTGAAGAGTGGGTACTTCAGCCAGTATAAAAACAAGTTTAATAATTATTAGTTGTGTTGTGGCTAATGCCACCTGTCTGACGTAGTCAGATCGAGGCCCACAAATTCATCGTTGCAAGGGACTAGAAGTACGCTTGTCGTTGGCCTAGGCCTTAAGCACCATACTTGTGACAGCACGAAATTAGCTCAGCGAAATTTCGAAGGGACGATAGATGGTGGCACCACCTATCTCCACAATTTTGGCATGGAACTGAAGGGGATCGAAATATTCTCCAGTCCCCTGCACTCATGATTCAGCCCACAAGACTTTCGGACCCACTGATTTAACGAGCACGTACTCCGTGTGTTCTCGGAGGGTATTTGGTGGCATCGGGCATCGAACCTAGACCTTCCGATCTGGAGTCCAATGTTCTAACCACTAGGCTACCCACGGCCCAATTATTTGTGACTTACATGGGTTTGTTTGCAGAGCAAATTTTTACAAAGGAAGGCTTAATATTAGAAATTGAGACTCTGAGTTATTTTTCTATATTTAGATGAGAACTATATTTTGTCTTCAAAGGAGACAGGAGTAGGATTCAGAAAGGTAGGATGTTGAAAATGGTAATAGTATATAAAATGCTTTTGTTTTCAGTGCAGAAAAATTCATTATCCACCTCTGCCCAAATTTCAAAGAGTGATTTATAACAAAATTGCCTTTTAATTCCGTCACTGTATGTGAATTCTATGAAGATTTCTTCTTCGGCAGTTGAGAGCCCGTCTGAAATATTTTGAAATGGATCCCTAACCCATCCGTAACTCTCTATAAAGTTGTTCTCGTCAGTGTACTTGTTGATACTTTATTATCGTCGAATGCTCTCTGCGCCTTATAAATATATCCATGATTTTGTTTTAATCTCTACTGCCGTGAATTACAACTAACGCGTGAATTATGAAATTGACATTCAAGATAGATTCGGTGGCTAATCGACTCGACCAAGACTGACTAGAATTGTACGAGGTACAGAATTTTTACATGCTATGCACAGACGTCCATTAGGTTGCCCAGATTCACGTGAACGTTCGCGAGAATGTCAGATGTGATGGATATGATAGAGACCAACATAGACTAGACTATTTTTAAAGACATTTGTATTCTTAGAAATGGATGATGAAGGAAATAAATCTTTATTTAAATATCATTTTGCAATCTGTTTCAATTTAAAAATTAGAGAAAGAAAAATAACATAATTAACCTATTATTTAAAAGTAATTTACTTAAAATATATATTACTTAAGAGTAAAACAAATACAAAATTTAATACTTATCTCATTAATTTGTACGGTTTATAATTAAGATCGTATTGTAGTTTTAGCGTCAAAGTACATTATTATTGCATTCAATAATTATTGTATAAAGGGGGGTGCGATAAAAATTATGATTGAAAATTGGTCGTCAGTATTGAAAGTTTCAGAAGCACTGAATTAAAAGATAAATGGCTTAAACGTACTTCAGTCATTAATCTGAAACAAAATACGTTTAAAATTGAAGTTCCCTACGATTTAAATAACTTCCAAGTGTTGCATTAAATTGTCGTAAGGATTGAAACACTTAACTTGGAGTCCCGTAATTCTAGGAAGCTTCGAAAACGAATAATATACAATTTAAAAAAAAAAAACTCAGTAAAAGATGAAGAGGAAAAAAAGCCGTCAAGAATTATATCTCAAACTCGCAGAGTTAGATTTAAAAGGAAAAAGAAATGTTATATCATTTTATTCGAAAATATCAAGTGTCAATTTTTTTTTCAATGCAAAAAGGAAGAAAGATAATACAAAACTTATAACCTATACTCTGCTTTTTCTTAAAATTTTGGATTGAAAATATTTAGTGAAAAAGCTTCTTCAAATAAAAACTTTCAATCTAGATCCAATTTTTTCCCATTTGATTTAAAAATAAAATATCTGAAGTGCAAAATGCAACGGCTAATTTTTGTGCTTTTATATTTTATAAATGCATTAAATTCTCTTTTAAAATAAAATAAAATTATGTCTGCTTAAAACAATTTTGTGACTCTTTTTTGAAGAATATATTTAAAAAAAACACTTAAATTCTTCTTAAAACTTATTGCATAAATTTATGACAAATATGATACGTGGAATTATTCCGTAATATGTAGGCAACATACTCCCATATTAGTTAAAAATTATTTTATACATATATTAGGTATCACATAAATAAATGCAGCAAATGTATAACAAAATATAATTTTTAACACACTTTTATAAGTTTCAATTGTATGTAATGGGATCGTTGGACTCTATTTTTACCCACTTTAAAAGGTCAGATTAATTCGAAATTTTACACTCAAGGATCGATGGCAATACAATAATTTTTATAATTTTGTTCCATTGTCCTGATTAGGATCCTCAAAAATAAGGATTTTAAGATTTGGCGAATAACTGCATGTACCATTTTCAGATTTGGTGACTAATTCAATACTCCATTTCCAAATTTAGCGACTAATTCCAGACATGGCGACTAAAAGACCCTACCCTTAAAAAGGTGAAAACCCTAAATATAAAAACACTCGTTACTAATACCAATAAAAAAGACAAAAAAGTGTTCTTTATGTGAGAAAGGAGAGGGTGGGTGAGTTAGCCATAATATATGTCTAGTTTTTTTTGAAAATGGAAAGAAAAAAAAGACTCGTGCATGTGAAAAAATAATTTATGTTCTAACTGCTAAATATTTTTTTAATATTTTTATAAAGCAATGCGTTTAGAACTCATGATACGAATTAACATTATAGCAATACGTTTAAAAGGTGATAATACGATTGACATTTAATATTTCTTCTTACACACTTTTATTAGTTATACCTGTATCTATAGAGACGGAATTTTTGAAATACAACGATATGGAACTCATCCGAGGCCTCGTAAGCGAAGAGAATAAGTATCCTTCAGACCCATTAATTAATATCCATTGAAGAGCAAGACTAATTACAGCAGCCACGTAATTTCGGCTCCAAATATCAAACTCAAGGATAAATTTAACAACGAATAAATGATAGTTTTAAGAACTAAGAAAACGGGCTTTTATTGTAGATGGAACTAAAAAATGAAAAATAAAGTATAGTTAAAAAAACTAAAAAGCACCTCTTTATAGACAAAGCACCCCATGATTTTACCCCAATGACATTAATTTTCTTGTTAATAATTTTATTCTTATATTAAGAATTTTTTTTTTTTTTACTTTTTAGTTAGATTCACTATAAAAGCGTTTTTTTAATTTATTTATTTCTTTAACTCTAATTATAACTTCCTTAGGCAAATGTACAAAATAAAAATGTTTCAAATATTTTTCCAAAATATCTCTTTTACTATAAAAACTATGTTATCTGAACTATGGTTTTATATTGTTTCAGTTAATATTACCTATTATATATATATATATATATATATATATATATATATTATACCTTTACCCAACTGTAAGCAACAAAATCCCACTGGATCGTATACTACTAAGTGAAATTATCACTATTTACGGTTATATCATTATATTAAGTATTTCGATGCTATTAATACAATTTAAGGATATTAGCATTAATATCATTGAACTATTCGATGTTAAACAAAGGGAATCCTTTAATCTGATATTATCTAGATCCATCTGTAACACTATGTTGAAACCTCAATAGCACCAATCTTGGTATGTAGACTAATAATGATACGGGAGAGAAGATTTCGCTGGAAAAATATTTAGTAAAAAATATTCCCGACTGCTGTATTTATAGCACTGTTGTAGCTCACGAAACCGAGAATCAGCATAAAACCCGGATATAACAGCAAAATCCAAATTTATACTTTCATACGCGAGAATTGCATCAGTAATTCGGGTTATAAAAACATGTAGAACTGTCTCAAAAACTGAAGTGAGTCAGTTCAAGTAAATATGCAACTCACATTACCAAAATGCGCAATAATGATAAATCTGCATTGTCTTGATCATCCACAGCTCCATGGGAACACAGAACTCTACAAAAACTACGTAAAGTACTTAAAGCTTTGAAAGGAATGATTAAGAAGCTTGAAGAAATAAAGTCACTGACAATTCGCTCAGGCAGAAGGCGTAAATGTGGGACTGAAGAGATGAAAACAGATGTTTCGTCTGTAATCATCGATGAATCATATAGAGCCATTGTTGGCACGTATCACAAACAGCTTGGAATATTCTTTGTGACATGTTGCATATGGTTATGTGAAATCTTGTGCAGAGATTGCACAGTGTATTTTCTGAGAATGGTGGTCATATTAAATGCGGTCTTATCCTTCACCGAATAAGTGAATGCATTAAATAAAACTTAACATTTAAATATTATTTCTTTTTTGTAACACATTTTACATTGTACAGCAACATAATTAGGCCTACTGGAAATTTTTGAGACTACCTTTGTTTAACGTACCCCTGTTTCACTTGTCATCATTCGTTTCTTTACAAATATGGCCACTTTTCCGCTTAGGCACACTAGGCAAGTGCCTAGAGGATAAAAAATGGAGTGTGAAAAATAGGGGAGGGGGACTAAAATTACAGTTAACATATCATCACTTAAGAGAGTAAAGACCACCAAATATGGCCACTTTTCCGCTTAGGCACACACTAGGCAAGTGCCTAGAGGATAAAAAATGGAGTGTGAAAAATAGGGGAGGGGGACTAAAATTACAGTTAACATATCATCACTTAAGAGAGTAAAGACCACCAAATATGGCCACTTTTCCGCTTAGGCACACTAGGCAAGTGGCTAGAGGATAAAGAAATGGAGTGTGAAAAATAGGGAGGGGACTAAAATTACAGTTAACATATCATCACTTAAGAGAGTAAAGACCACCAAATATGGCCACTTTTCCGCTTAGGCACACTAGGCAAGTGGCTAGAGGATAAAGAAAATGGAGTGTGAAAAATAGGGAGGGGACTAAAATTACAGTTAACATACCATCACTTAAGAGAGTAAAGACCGAAATGAGATCTATTATGGAAAGTTAACAGCTAAACAGTTTGATGTCACTATGCACTCAAAATGAAATTACCATGGAAATTGATTACAATGATATGATTAATGATTTTGCAATGATTAAAGCTCGAAGAAGCCGTTTGTTGTACCAGTACAATGGCAGTGACTCAACAAAGAATAAGGATGTTTAAAAGTAAAAGAGAGTAAAGCGATAAGCTATGAAAAAAGATGATAATTAACAAGTTAAAAATGGTTCATACAATAATGCATACTCTTTACTGTTATTGCAAATGATTTCATTAATTTATTGTGACAATTTACGAAAGGGTGGATCCTCCATGATTTCGTAAGGTAAGAAAGGAACATGAATGGCCAAACCATGCTGTTATTTTTTCCTTATGACTGCCAATTCAGTACATGACGAGTCCGCAGGTATTGATAATGGAAAGAACATCCAAACAGAAAAAACAAAGAAAGGGAAAAGAGTAAGAGAGTTAAGGGTAAGACCCTCCCGAAAGGGGGAGGAGCCTGCTCTGAAAATAGAGACGGGATTGGCGGAACAATTTTGAAGTGCCTAGGGGGCTGAGTAGGTTAAAAACATTTTGTCTACAAAGTTTGGCACTATTTCTTTTGTTAGATTGAGCTACATGTGACACTGAATAATGCCCGTTTTTAAAAAAGCACCTTATATATGTATCATTCAATTAATTACTGTAATCGAAAATCGATCTCCCTCTCTGGATACTGTAACAGCATTTCCAAAACAATCTTCATTTGGATTTTACTGATTGAACCTCCTCCACCAACTGTCAAGATTACTATCCTCAAAACTTCATATAATTTAATCTATTTCATTCTTGAATAACACCAAATCTTATTGAAATTTTTTTTATATAGTTTATTTATCTAAGCCATAAATAACTCTATTAATAATTTGTGGAAAGTTGGTATTACTAAGGATAAATAACCGAACTGGTACTTCTGATTGCTTGATCGGTGTTTGGACTTAAGAATGACACTATTTCGTAGTATTTTTGGAAGGGATTTAACTTCTATTTTATCCATATTATCATTATATTGAGTGAACCATTTTTATTACCATCAGTAGTGAATTCGTTGACTTTTGAACCAAGCATTCCATGTTTTTACTCAGAGGTTATTTGAAAAAAGCAATTAATTTGTACCTTTATTTAACAAATTCACCGGGACCAAACAATTTGTTCGTTAAGTCGGGGTCCAAACAAAATACAATTTTTTTTACTTACCCTTAGGATAAGCCAGTGTTTCTCAAAGTGTGGGGCGCGCCTGAAGTAATACCTACAAGGGGCGCGAGCATATCGAAAATAAAAGATTAAAAAAAAAATTAATTTACTGTAATTAAGTAAGAAAATACTTTCTGACATAATAAGAAATACACATTTACACTGATAGAATTTATATTACTTCATCAAACATAAAAGCTTTCATTTCGATACATTCCTTAGCTGTCTAATCCTATAATTAAATAAAAAACATCACATTTTGTTTGATTTGCTGTAATCCCACGATGAGAGATTTTTTACTGAGTTTTCTCTTTTTAAATCTAAAATACTATTTCAAAGAAAAGACAAAACCTAGACCCAGAGAAATATTCTAGGAAGATAAAAAATTCATCTGTTTGACCTTCGAACTTACTGCTATGGTTAGTTTGTTCCTTTTTTTATGCCTTTATTTTTCATTTAGGGAAGTTGTAAATAATGCGCCTATACGCGCGCGCGCGAAAGAGTTATATAACATTTCCAAAAGCAGAGAAAACATTTTGAAGGATTATTTGGCCAATATTTATTTTTATAGTATTTTGAAACATATAAAGCATGATGAAAAACGTTTTAAATAATTCATTTTTAGATCTTAACATTCGTAGTTTTACATTGATTAAACATTTAACCCGGGAGCGTTCGCGCGGGGTACAAACTACAAAAATTTGAACAAAATATGACAGTTTTGCTTGCAGATATTATTCCTGTAAAGTTAGTGAAGAGTTTCTGTGATTTGTGTCCTTTATTAAGGTCGCCTTATTAAGGCTCCTTTATTAAGGCTCCTTGTGTGCGCCACTGGAGAGTAACATAGACTAGACTAATTTTCTAATGACATTTAAACTTTTAGAAATGGATGATGAAAGAAAGAAATCTTTAAATAAATATCATTTTGCAATCTGTTCCAATTTAAAAATTATAGATACGAAAAATAACATGATAATTATCGTATTACTTAAAAAAGTAATTTGTTTAAAATATATATTACTTATAAAAGTAATTTGCTTAAATATAAATATTGCTTAAAAGTAACAAATACAAAATTTAATACTTTCTTCTGAATTTGTACCGTTTATAATTAAGATCGTATGGTAGCTTTAGTGACAAAGCGCATTATTATTGTGTAAGGGGAGGGGGGGATAAAAATTATGATTGAAAATTGGGTCGCGAGTAGTGAAAGTTTGAGAAGCACGGGGATAAGCAATTAAGGTATCCGACTACCCTAAAATCTCGATTTTTTTCAAAAATTGACAAATTTGTTTTATGATTTTATTTTATAGACCATCTTATTAACTTAATAAAAATACCAAGCTTTTTATTTTCCATTCACTAGAGCAAAAACTACAAGTGTTTTAACTAAAGAAGATGCCATAACTTTACACAAGATGTCAAACTTTAAAATGCGTTTTACTCGAAATGTATATTTTTCGAAAAACTCAAACGCGGACAGTGATTGCTCAAAAAGTTTTGAAAATAATTTAATGAAACTTTTTGTAAATATTTTATATAACATTAGAAGTATTTTGTTCTTCAGATTTATCAATCACTGTATTATTTCAAATTTTACAGTCCTTTATGTGAATATAATCACTGGTTTTTTTAAGCAATTTCACATATAATAACTAAAATAGAGGGCTCTAGTTTTTGTAAAAATTAAAATATCTATTATACTGAAGGTCATTTCAAACATGATTAATAAAGTAACACATTGAAATTGAAAAATTGAGTGAGTGAGTGAGTGAATATTAACGTCGCACTGTTCAGCTACACGAGGGCTTTTGGCGACGGACCACGTAATTTTGAACCATGGTCAAGTGACGTGGACGACACCTGAGCTGGCACCCCCTCTCCTAACTACCACACCACACCAACGGGAGGACGTTTCAGCTCTCGACAGATTTAACGTGCGTCGCTGCCCTATACGGCGGGTCTTTAGTGGTACTGGGCTCGAACTCATGACATGCCTGCCATGGTCCGATACCTTAACCACTGGGCTACCGCAGCCCTTGAAAAATTGAGAATTTGTTCGAAAAATTTTTGTACATAGCTGGCCCCGTTTATGTAATTTTTTGTACATTTTTACCAGTTTTTTCGCCATTTTAATAATAATAAATTTTTTTTCTCTTTTCAATTTTACGATTTTTTGCTTAAAATATACTAAGTAAATCTAAAAATCACAAAAAATCCCCATATCTTCATTTTTTCAAAAAAATGTTGTCGCAGGTAGTCGGGTACCTTAAGAGCAAAATATATCCATAGTTAGAATTTATATAAACACTTTTATTCAACAGCTAATAATTCAACTATTAGTGAATTATTACGCACCAGTTAATTAGAAATTGTAAAATACTAAGTAATATATGTTTGACAATCTTTTTGTTGCCTAACTCAATAGAAAGAGTTCTTTATTGACTTTATGCAGAGGGGAGAAAATATTGCGTCATTTACATCCTGCTGCATAAAATTTATTTTCAAGTTTCCAAACAATATAAAACATTAGAAAATGTAACAGTTTTGATAAGAGTTTCATTATCAGTTTCTGCATCAAAATGGCTATTCATAGGATCTGACAAATCAACGATTCCCTTAGCTTCAGTTGCATAGATAGGCAGTCCATCATCAAATGTATATCATAATCGTAAAAACCTTAAAATATCCCCTACGTTGTGGAGTGGGATAAGATAAGAAATGAATCCATTGTCCTTTTCAAAAATCACACGATTGGTTACACTTCTGGTTCGTCTATACCTGTAAAGCAGTGCTTCTCAAACTGTGGGGCGCGCCCCTCGGGGGGCGTGACAACTCTACAAGGGGGCGCGAGCCTTTTGAAAAGTCAAGAACAAAAGATTATTTAAAAAAAATTATTAATTTACTGAAAGTAAACAAACAAAATACATTCTGTCACATTTACACTGATATATTACACTTATAAATATATCAGTGCTACACAATGTATTTTATAATTAATTTAACAATTCTAAGTTAAAAACAAGTTTATTAATTATCAGTGACCCCATGGGTGTGTCATATGTATAATTTATAACAAAAATTAACACTTATCTTGATAATTTTTGTACGGTTTATAATTAAACCTTGACTGACGATCACAAGTTTCGCGATTCGCTTCCTAGTGCCAACCGTTTTCCACGTAGGCACGCGTATGTGATGTATTGGGGGAGGAATAAAGGAGCAAAAATAATCTGGAATATGTAAATCATTCACAAACATTATTCAAGGTCCTTTTATTGCATTCCAAAGTCTTGGAATAATTTTACGGATAGCATTGCACAGAAAAAAATCGTACTTCGGCAAGACGTATATATACGTCTGGAGAAATAAAGGCTTTGGCTTAGCGAGACGTTTATATACACGGGGAGCTTAAGAGTTTAAAGTCGTATCGTAGTTTTAGCGTCAAAGTCTAGTATTATTGAATTCAGTACATTGTTATTGTATGGGGGGGGGCGCGATGAAAATGATGATTGAATATTGGGTCGCAAATATTGCAACTTTGAGAAACACTGCTGCAAAGCCTAATAATGGTCTGCATCCTTTCCTTCGAAATTTGCTGCAGGTGAAAAGTGTTTTTCAGTCCCAGACAAAAAAGAAATTGTCATTTTAAAAAGAATATCCAAAATTTTTTCTAATACAAACAAATAAAAATCTTTTTTTTCAACCGTTGAAATAATTCGTTAATTCGGGGTTTAATTTTCGTCAAATAGGGTTTTTTTCCCTTCCTTTTTATCGGGAAAAGAGAATAATTCATTAAATAAGGGTTCATTAAATCGGAGCTCAACTGTATGTCCCTTGAAAGACATTGTTTAGAAGAAATATATTAATGTTAACTTGAAATATTTCTTTTTTCGTGCATAATTTCCTAGTTTATTATATGTAGCGCTTAAACTATCAATTTTAAGTTTCTAGAAAAAGCAATCGTTATTGCAAAACAGCAAAAAGGTCTCTTCGGATATAATCAAGATATTTTGGAAATATTTCTACGAAACATTACCCATTTTGATTTTATAGAATTTATTTGTATCCTTAAATACATTAAACGGAATAACAAATTCCTAATAGTACCCTTTTAAACCCTATATACATTCTAGAATTTATATTAATTTAAATTTTAATATTTAGAAATATGAAATAGCATATTAAACAAAAAAATGGGATAAAATAAAATATCCAATTGTAACAATATATTTAATTTCAAGTATTGCCGGAATTGTTAAATAAAATTTACAATGGTGGTTACAAAATATAAAACCCTCTCTGATGTATTTCAAAAATCGATGGTGAATATCGTTTATTCCAATTGAGTGAAATATATATATATAAAAAATTTCAATTTCAAACTGTATACAAAATACTTTTCAAACTTTAAATACCTTATATCTCTTAAATAAATGACTTATTTTAAAGTCCAAGCTTTTTTCTGTATATCTTAGAATTCTGCATTTAATTGTCCTATGAATAAGGATTCCAATTTCGCAGTGAGTAATTTCTTTTCAGAAACTTCAGCATAGAGTAAGATTGAAGTTTACAGAATTTCTTCTCTGACTCTGAAAGTAAAATAAAAGGAAAGTTCTTTTTGAATACCCACTAAAATAAGACATTCTTGACGGAAAAGAGAAATAAAACTTTCATTTCGAAATAGTTTGGAATACTTTTTATCTCATTAAATAATAATTTTTATTTTATTTTTTCATGTAAAATGGCTGAGAATTTCAAACATAAAAGAATATATCCTTTTTCCTACTATTCTTGAAGATATGTCTAAGTGGATAAAGTTATTTCGAATTTTAAAAAATATATTTCTTATCCAAGATATTTTTTGCTTTTTATCTGTTGTTAAATATTCTTTTATTGCTCCTTTTCTATTTGTAATTTTCTAGTTTTGTAAAAAATTTTATCTCAGTTTAAAGTAGTTTAAATATTTTTAGTTCTGCGGAGAGAAAGTATTCGAGTAATGATTTTGAAAAATACGGTTTTTATTGAGCAGTATTTTGTATACATGTTACCGTTAAAGTATGAAGTCCGTATTTCAACAAGGTATTTCATGAAATGACTAGACAAGTTCATTAAAGTTCATAAAAGTATTAAATTCTACGTTTTAACTAAGTATTCTACAGAATAATGATTACTTGATCGTTAAAATATAAAATATGGTGCTCGAAAGTTCGTTGAATCGGTTATAGATGCTTTTAGTCAGTTCTGAACCGCTTGTAGCTGCTTTGCAACGACGTGTGTATACGCTTCATTTCGTTGCTTTTAGACGTAGAATTTAGATGGTGTATTTATGTTACCCTTTTACATTTTAGATTATTAACAAATATTTTTTCAACCTGTTTTCAAGCAATGACTTCTGCAGAAATGGAGATCAACCTGTAAATAAGAAAGATTTAATGCAAGAGAGATTTGAATCTTTAGTAAATAATCGTGAGACAAAGTAGAATATTTCTGCACATACTCGTGAAAAATTGTAGCTTTGATAGTTTAAGTAAAAAGTACTAAAAGAGCACAAAAAACGTACCACGTGACTGTTGGTTAGCCCAGCATTTTGTGATATCTTGAAGTTTAAGGAGTAGTAAATTTAATTGTGCCACAGTAACAGATGCAAAATATATTCTCCCCTTCCCCCCTTTCTAGTTAATTAATGTTAGCAATATTAAAAATATTAAATTATATCATCTGCTTTTCATTATTTATCAATTAATCATCCACAATAGAAATAAAATTTATTTTTCGAGAGATTTCAGTTATTTATGATCAATTAATTTATAAAATAACTTTGAAATTATTTATTTTTCACTTAAACGGTCTATAGATAGTTAATTCATAGAATAAGTAGTTATTTCGTAGAATAAGTAGTTATTTCGTAGAATAACTAGGTAGAGTATGAAATTTTTCAGCTATTATATACTTTAACAGGTATGTCTAGTTATTTCATAAAATAACTAGTTATTCTATGAAATAACTGAATTATACATTTAATCCGTAAAATGCATACTATAATTTTTATTTATTACAATTTTCTGTTGTATTTTATATAACATTTATCTTCAGATGTCATGTTACGCGCAATAAAGAAACATTTCATATTAATGCTGAAATTCTCTGCAATCAATTGTAATTCAATTGACATTTTGTGATTTAAAAAAATGATTTCATTCTCTAACACTTATAAATAAGTGTTATAGAAATAAATATATTTCCTGTAACAACTTTTCTTTTCATCTGCACTGGTTATCGTAAATTAAAGAAAAATCATAAAAATGACTGTAAACCAAAATTTAAGTGTTAAGTTTTATGGAACATAACACGCAATATACAACACATAGGAAGGAGTAAAATAGCATAAAAAGAAGTCACCAGATAATTATGGTGGAAAAGAAATCAGTATATATATGTGTAATGAACAAATCCGATGTGTATGTCACTTAATAATAGAAAATTTTTTTAATATAGGCTATAATCCTCCCTCCCCCTCTGAGAAACAACACAGCACATGAAGCGATGCGTGATGCTCTCAATTATGTGGACTATTAATTCTGTAGCAAGTGCATATCTTTGCTCTTTCAAGGCAGTTGAAAGCATGTCCAGGGTCCTAGAAGGGGGTATGAAAGCAGCTACACATCGTCCTAGAGCAGAGGTTCCCAAACTTTTTTGTTTCATAGACCCCTTGCCATGTTTTTCGGTATGGGGGTAGACCCCTGTTTAATTAATACTAAATTTTTTGCAAATTTACCCAATTTAAATATTTTTTTGACAGCTAGTACTACTATTTTAAAAGAAAAAAAATTTATAACAAAGAAGTACAGATTTTAAAATTTTAAAAAAGTTATTTTTTAAAAATTTAAAATTTAAAAAATTTAAATTTAATATATAAAATAACTGTTAAAAAAAAGAAAACCAAACAACACACAATTGATTTTAATGGACGATAAAATATAACGCTACAATAACAAATTTTAAAGTATAAACCCCTTTGGGGGTTTAAACCCTTTATATCTCCTTTGTTAGAAATTGGCCCAAATTTTTTTTTTTTTGTTTTGGAGATTGGCAACTGCGCTAAAAACTCCTTCTTACTAGGAAAAAAAATTTAAAAAAACTTCCCCCACGATATTCCATATAAAATTTCGGGACAAATAATGGGTTTTCCCCCTTTTAAAAAGCCAAAATTGCTGGCATTCGTTTCTAAACTTTAAATTCTTCATTGGTGCATTTTTCACGAAAAGTTCCTGTTGTCATGAGACATTTTTTTTTTCAATATGACCATATAAATTGATTGCCTGCTGGGGTTTATTATCATAATAAAAAGCATTCATAAACCTAGCTTCAAAATCTGAATAAAAAGCAGTTAAATGTTTGAACGGGTTAAAAAACTTTTCTGAAAAGATTGTCGGGGTTAATTTTTGCAAAAATTTCCCGGGGACCTGCAGTATTATATTTTTTAGTTAAACCATCTAGCCACTTCTATTGGACTTTGATCTGACACTAGTCTCCCAATCGCTCGCCTTCGCAGTTCTTATGTCAAATGATACCTGAAGGTCATTGTTACAATTTCGCTATACCAGATTTCTAGTCTCAGATACGAAACGACAGTTGACGCTTATCTCTGAAACATCCATTTTTAAGCTCAACTCAAATGACATATTCTGACTGCATCGTCAATGTTTTGAATAATGTAATATCGTTCAGAAAGAACTTCTTTTACTTGCCAACATATTCAAATTCCTTTGAGATTGGCTCATTTTGGGGCAAGTCATCCCTACTTTTGTGATTTTTCTATAATTATGAAAACCAGTGTATTATGAGTGTTTAAATTAAGGGATAAGATTTAGTTTTTAAAAAGAAAATTGTTGATACGGGTATACAATTCCAGAATTTTTAACCTTTACAGTATCATATGGTTATTAAGAGTGAATATATTATTTCTAAGACCCCTCAGACAGCCAATTAGAGTCTCTGTCAAAACTTACCATTCACCAATGAGAGAGCAGCCTTTCAGCTCTCCTTTTACTTGAACTTTTTATCTTCATGCATGAACTTATTTCCAACGATTGGCTCGACCAATCAGGAAGCACCTTACCAAACATGAGAGTGAAAACTTCGTTTGCATCAAATTCACCACCAGATATGGGTTTGGGAGCCGCAAGCGGCCCATATGCCCAAACAAAAGACCATAAGCAATGTATTATTACTTGACACAATAAACGGGAAAAAATAACACATTACAGCTCGCGAATGTTTTATTATTAGAGTACCAAATGGTTTCATAGGTTTTCTTCTGAACGTTCCCGCTTACATAATTGCGTTTGACATGCGTTTAATTTCAAAATTCTGCGTAAGAAATGTAGTTGAGATTATAATTAAATATGACGATTCCCAAGTTTAAAATGGGGGAATATATTTATCTTAGTCGTTGTTGATGTTACTAATCTCCAGTCTGGTCAGAAGAAGTCAGACCAGATCAGTGGAACCGTTGACTTTGATGAAGTACGATATTAGAAGTGGACTAACATGGATATCTTCCCAGTCCATGTAATCCATGTCCAGTCCAAGGTAATACGAGATGTTCTGAGGCCTGTTCAAGGCGAGTGCCCACTGGCAAGTTGGGACATACAAGTGTTGTTCTGTCTGTCACAAAGAACAGATGAAAAAATCCCTGGTTTTTTTGGTCTTTATACCATTTATGAAACAGGTTTTAACCATTTTACTTTATTTTGGGCCTTTTGCCTGAAGAATTATTTTAAATATGTGAGCTCTGAGGTGGAAGGGACAAGATGGAAAGTCGTAGTGGGATCGATTCAAATATTTATTTTAAGAAGAACAAAAATTCCAAGAAATTAAAATCACATTAAATTTTACGCAAGCAACATAAAAATTGTTTTCTCGCGGTTAAAAAGTTGCTAGCAAATTCAACGAATATTCAACATCAGTGAACATATTCGTATTTATATTTTTTGCGTATTACAATGTTTAATCCAATATTATTCAATATATATATATATATATATATATATATATATATATGTCTACTCTGTTTAGTAGACCTCATCATTATTTTTAAATAACACAAAGTGCTCCTTTTTTTCCCTCTTTTTTTAAAAATTTTGGAAATATGGCGGGGAAAATTTTTTTCGCTAAAAAATTTTAAATGCAACTCTATAAAAAAGGCGTAAAGTCTTATTTTCAATACTGTTTTTCTGCAAGTTCAACAAAAAATAGCTTGCTTTTTTTATTTTAAACCCCTTTCTTTCTGTAATTGATTGGGCCAATTTATTTAAAATTTTAACGAAAGGGAATACATTCATTATTCAATTTGTAATGATATTATGATAAGATCCTCTTCAAATAATTTGAAATATCAAAGGTTTATTTCGGTTTTCTTGGAGTTTGATTTTTTGTTAAGACAAGGAACAAGGTTAAGCAAAACTTTTAAGACATTTTTTTCTTAATTGTGCTATCTGTATGTATAAAGGAAAAAAATTCCCCTCATCATGATTCTTCGGAAATATTCGACCCCCAGACCTTTTTTTGGTAAGCATGGTGAAGAAAAAAAGACTTTTTCGGATATTGGGCTCTCAAAAGGGAGTTTTGGGAAAGGGTAAATGAGGGGGGGTTAGGGGTAAAATCAAGTAATATAAAAAAAAATTTTTAAGTCAATTCCCCACTTAGGGTCAACAAAAAAAATTTTATTTTAGCTACTTTTTATTAAATAGTTACAATTAATATAAGTATGTATATACAAAGGACAGAATAAAAACATTTAAGTGGTAATTAATTTCTATTAATTATCATTAAGATATCGTATTGTCATCCAAAACAATCATGCATATAAAATTTCAGTTCAACAGAATGCTTTAAAACGTGAGAAAAAAAAACCTTTTCAAGTTTTGACACAAGTCGCCAAAAGGGTCTCTAAGTTGCCAAAAATGATGCCAACGTGGCTGTGTATTTGTAATTCTTTAAATACTTACTTTGTATTGTCATCAAACTAATCATGTATATAAAATTTCAGCTCAATTGAGCGCTTTAAAATGTATTTTATGAACGATTGAAAACCCCCAAAATAAAAAAAAATAAAAAACATATAAATAAATAAAATGATTGTGAGCTAATAGTAAAAATTTAAAAAAATTCCCCGTTTTTTTAACTTTTGATTCCCTATTTTAATTTGGTAACCGTGTTTCTTTTGAAAAACAAGAGATCCGCTGAGAACGAATTTTACAGAGATTGACTTCTTCGAGGGAGAACGAGGAGTTGCTGAGCCGTATAGATAAAATAAACTCGATCTATACTAAAACTAAAAGTAATGGTATTTGGTATGCAAGTTTTATGTTGTTGTTGTTGAATTGAAATCCGCTAAGAGGGAACTTATGGAAATCGACTCTCAAAGGGAGCTATTACATTTAGAATTTAAATTTGGCAAGAATGTTTATTTTGATAAGCAGAAATCCACTAAAATGGGGTTTTGCGGAAAACCACTTTAGGGGTGGGGGTTATGGGAAAAGAGTTACGATAATTCTACTTCAATTTTAGAAATTCAAGTTCTGTCCTTTTTAAATCAAAAAGTGGGAGTTTTAAGAATGTTTTCCAATACATTCGAAAACAGTACATATTCGAAGAACATCATGAAATACACAGCGAAGTGGACTTGTAATGACTAGCGTAAGATAAAGGTGTTATGTTTCTTTTAGCATCCAAATCTGAACATTAAAATATCGTGGCAGCCAAGTGGCCATGGTCATGGACTCGTGGCCGATTTGTCGTGAGTTTGAGCCTTAATGCCACTGAAGATTCATCGTGTAGAGGCATCGATACAAGTTAAATCTGTCGAGGCTCAGAGTCTTCCTATTGAAAGGGTGTGGAAATTTGGAGACAGTACCAGCTCAGGTGACGTCCTCACCAACTGACCAGTAATAAAATTACGAAGACGTCACAAGTAGACTTCATGCTGTTTTATATTATGACATTAATAAACATCCATTCACACTTCTGAATCTTAATATTCTTCATTATCAAAATGTAAAATCAATTTTTAAAATATAACAACTTTCTATACATACAAAAAATTATTTTTAAGCTTGGAATTTTTGTGAGAATGAGTATCTCATTTTTATAATGTTAATTTATAGTATTAAAACACTTATAAACGTACGGGATTTGACTTACGATAAATATGTCAAAATATATATTCCTCACATTAACGCGCCGTAGATGTTTGGAGTACAGGAGGCCAATTCAGGTATCATCCTCGTCATTTAAAGTTTCCAAATTATGAAATTCATCTTCGATAGATTTCAAAAGAGACGTAAATTTTTCAATCAATAAACCAGAAAAGGATATAATGCAAATACATTTTTAAATTTATGTAAATTTATATTTTTGTATGATTCCGCAATTAAATTTAACATGCTTTAATTCCAAGACATTTAAATATTACCGAAACACAAGATACAAATAAAATGGTCCTATGCAAACGTAACTGGCTGAATTGTATGCACCAGCACAATTTTGAATTCATAATGACATATAACATATGGAAATGTTGGATTTGGGACAGTTTTTCTCCTTTAAAATGTGAATTACTTTCATAAGCAGGAAAATAAATATATTTAAATTCTTACAAAATTTTAAAATAGTTTAAAAAGTATATGCAAATTTTACGATTTCCAAGAAGTTATTTACTTCGAATTGCGAAAGAACAAAAAATATTTTTCAAGCAGAAAATCTGGTCATGCTTTAAAGAAATCACGCATTTAAAAGTCAAATCTTCCAGACATTCTTTGCGACGTTTCTTTTAAATTAGTATCTTTACTTTGCAACACAGTAACTTGTAGAAAAAAAGAATCTTTGAAAAAAAGGAATAAGATCTAGAATTTTGGAAAAAAGTTGAGGATAAAGAACTCGGCAACGAATAGAAATTCCATCTCAAAAAGTCCAATATCAAAGCTTTCAATGATAGAAATAAAGATTCAAAACTATAAAATTATTTTATACATTTAATAGAATAAGTTTTACATGTGAAATAAAAAAAAAACAACTTATCTGCAAGTGAAAAATCTGCATTTTTTCAATTATTGTTAAAAAAGTGGATAGTATGAAAGTAATTTCTCATAATACATTATTCTTCAAACATTTTCAATTTCTTTCAGAAATAAACTTTTACTTTTCTTGAAATAGTTTCTTACTCGAATAGACACATTTCATTTACGTTATCAATTTAACCTTTAAGGAAGTTTTTGCATCTTTATATGTCCTTGTATTGATTCCAAATTTTATTAACAGAATGAAAGCAGTATGAAAGCATAGTGCGCTATGTGTATATTCGAAATCTACAATTCCTTTAATATGTATATATATATATACTAGCTGGTTGACCCATTCTTCGCACGGGTGAATAGAAATAATAAACAATAAAGATTGAAGAATAAAGAAGATTTTAGTGAGTTAATTTAAGTGAATTACAAATTGAACAAAAAAAAGGTTTTTTGCAAATCTCAGTTGAACAAAAAATAATATTTGCTAACTTTTAAGTCCGTAGGTCTAATATATAGCTGATAAAAAGGATTATTCTAATTTAAACTGCCCCGTAACTTCCTTGTGGGTATATTTTTGCGAACACCTTCCTAAGCTGATCTCTGCTGAGCATAGTAAATTTTGTGTAATGAATGTTTTAAAGAGTGTAAATAATTTCTATCTGAATGTAATACGTTAATATTACTTTCTGTTGTATTTGTTTTATATTAAAATTGCGATATGCGCAAACAACGTCGTTCCTTACATTACAATGGCGATTGAATAGAAACAGCGAAATTTTGGAGATAGAGTCCTTTTTTTGGCAACCATGTTGGCAACTTGGTGATTGATTGAACGATGCAGAAGTTGATATGCTATAGCATCACCTAGTAGAGTGCTGCAACAAAAAGAAAAACACAAAAGCCTTCTTCACACAAAACTACATAAACATGCCAATTTTCATAGTGATCGGTTGAACGATGTTGGAGTGAAGCGAGGCCATATATGCATCCCTTTTTATATATATAGATATGTGTTTGTGCGTGTGAATTAATATATACAAGGTAAACAAAAAAGTTCTTGCCGTTTGCGCGTTTCTATTGAAAGAAGTGAGAATAAGTATGCAAATTCGCGTATGACGTGATTTAGAAAACGTCAGTCGAGAGTAGGAATATCAGTTGTTATAATCGCAGGTCCACTGCTCACATTCATCAATCGGATTCGGTACAGTAGCGAAGCGAAATGGACGTATCGAAGGAGCTCGTTAGGGGTTGTTTACTTTACGACTTCACAGTGGGCTTATCAACCGCTGCATCAAGTCACCGAATATGTCAAGCGTTTGGGAATAGTGCTGTCAATGAACTTACGGCAAGGCATTGATTTCAAAAATTCAGGTCGGGAGATTTGTCCCTCTGTGATACAGCCCGAACAGGATGACCGCAGGCCTTGGATGACGAAGCCCTGCAGGCGGCCATTGAGGAGGACAGTAGTCAAACGCGTGGTGAACTTGCCAGACAATTCAAAACTTTCAGTTAAACGGCTAGACTTCATCTGCACCGTTTAGATGAGACGTACAGGCTGAGCAAGTAGGTTCCTCACGCTCTGTTGGAAGTCCATAAGCAACAAGTGGCAGCCTGTTTATCGTTGCTTTCTCGCCACCATAGCGCATCCATATTCAATCAGTGCTGACCATTGACGAGAGGTGGGTCCTATATGACACACCCAAGCGTTCCAAGCATTGGTTGTCACCCCAGGATACTGTCCCGCACAGCGCAAGACCACCTATGCACCCACGCAAGATTATACTTTGTGTCTGGTGGACTTGTCATCAAGTGACTCACTATGAGTTGATACCAACGGGCCTAACGGTCACTGCGGACCTGTATTCGCAGCAATTGGAACGTGTATAACAGGTACTGCATCAGAAGGAGCCAGCACTGGTTAATCGAAAAGGTGTACTCTTATTGCATGATAACGCGAGGCCACATGTCGCGCGGATGGCCAGGAATACGATACAGTGACTTGTTTGGGAGACTGTGTGCCATCCTCCTTACTCACCAGACCTTGCACCATCAGATTACCACCTTTTTCATTCCCTGTACAATCATCTTTGTGGTAAATCCTTCACCAATGAAGCACACGTGCGCCAAGCTCTCACGGATTCTTTGCGTCCCTCACTCCCGAGTTTTACCGCAAAGAGATTGAAAAACTGGAGACACGTTGACAGAAGGTGATGGATGCCGATGGTGATTACTTCGAGGACTAACAATAGGCTATGTCATGTTCTTTTGGGTTATTAAAAACGGAAAGAACTTTTTTTTTACTTTGTATATGCACACACAAAAGACGTTTAAGTATTAAATATCACACAAAACGTCCAAAAGTAACATAAGAGTTTAGTTAAAGGAAAATGAGCAGGAAAACTAGCTATACTTTATCTGTTATACATATATAATAATGAAATATTAAAACTTCTTTAATATTATTTTATCGCAATTTTTAATGAAATAATGTTACACTATATTTCGGCAATGGACTACAATAAAATGATTGAAGCTGCTTTTAAAATATGGCTATTGAGTAGAAAGTAAAAGCTATTGTTGAAATGACCGTTTTAAACTTAATCGGAATCATGATTATTTTATTTTATTTACCTGTACTTTTCTTCTACCAGACAAAATGTGTTAACGCGACAGATTCTAAAGTTCTCAGGTGCAGATCAACTCAACAATAGCGATTTAGCTACGTAGCCTCTCCTTGAAATAACTTGACGTGAAATGGAACAAACAAAACAAGTACTTTTTGGAAAAGATTTGAGAAAGGAACTTTCTCTTTTGAAAAGTAATGGCTTCTTGCGCAAAAAGATCTTTTTCAATGTATCTTCTTCGCAACGCCAAAGATCCCGTAATCTTGCTACAGATTTGGCTTCAGACTTAAGAAGTGTCGATTCATCTCCGTTGCCCCGGTTACATATCCCCGATTATCCCTCCACGACGAGTATCTTTTCCTTCGACTAGAGGCCTCGTGGACTTTTGTTTTACAGGGATGATTTGCAGATATTCTTACTACTTATGTTGTATTAGAATAGCAAAGAATTTAAGGTATGACAGCATGTAGGAATCCTGTGTGTCAACAATGCTCAAATGGCCAATTTCGAAGCACTTTTCTCAAAATCTATTATAGATATATAAATGAAAATTTTTTTACAAAAAGATTGCATCTTTTTCGTTATACTGATATGACTTGTTAGCTAGTTTTTATAGGAATTTTATTAATTTGTAAAATTTTTTTCAACAAATTTGCTTTCTTTTTCACAAAAAAGGGTATTGAAAAATAATTTTAACTCCTGGAAAGAATTTATGCTGTTATGTATTTGCAATCTTGATGTATAAGTCATAAAAAATTCAGTACGATTAAGGAAATTAATACATATTGATAAAAAGAAATCAAGAGTGAGATGTTTCATTGATTGAATATTAACGTCGCACTGTTCAGCTACACGAGGGCTTTTGGCGACGGACCACGTAATTTTGAACCATGGTCAAGTGACGTGGACGACACCTGAGCTGGCACCACCCTCTCCTAACTACCACTTCAACGGGAGGACGTTTCAGCTCTCGACAGATTTAACGTGCATCTCTGCCCTACACGGCGGGTCTTTAATGTACTGGGGTCGAACTCATGACAAGGTAAGCCACGATCCGATACCTATACCACTAGGCTACCGCGGCCTGCCCAGATCAGAGTCATTAGTTAAGAAACTGTTGAGAAAAGACATCCGGTAACCCTGGACCCATGTTTACGCCGATGGATCTATGATTGAGCGAGGTAAATGAGCATTTTGCATTCAATAAGGCTGTGGAAACAGATACTACCAATTTAATGATGAAGTTGAAGCTATATTTTTGGCTTTGAATCAATTAAGCGCTTGAAAGAGTTATTTTCCTCTAGCTGTTTTGTCCGAGCCCCTTTGCAGGCTATCTCTAACAACAAATTTTGCACTTCCGAATGGCTTTATGAATGTAGAAAAATTCTCAACAATCTCTCGGATTCAATTGTGTTACAGTGGATTCCTATTCATTGTGGAATCGAGGGAAATGAAAAGGTCGATTACCTGGCAAAGAAGGAATGACTATTCTACAAACCACTAATAACCACATGAATTTTGATTCTGCAAAACTCCTAATTAAATTAGAATTTAAGAAGAGGTTGCCTCCTACCTATCAATTGAATCTAAGGGGAAAAGCCTGGAAGTGTTTCACGAGTTCAAAACCAGTCATTTTCGTTCTGTATCTGTAGCGTTATTTCGTCTTGACTGGTCAGGATTTTTTTAATGCTCATATTTTAAAATTCGGCTAAAGGACACTTCAGCCTGTTATCTTTGTGACTCTGTAGATTACATGTAAAAGGACCACATTGATGAATACACTGCATTATTGTCTTTGGAACTCTATTTTCTTAAGTATTGGGAAGCTAGATCGAAACTAATGGCCTAGTGGCCAAATGTCTGGCATTTTTATAAATAAATATTAAAAAAACTATTTGTATGTGTTTATATTCATTTTTTCGATTCATTAAAGACTCTACTAATTCCCTCTTCTTGGTTAAATTTTACATTTTTAAGAAAGGAAATACTTGGAAACCAAAAAAAATTTTAAATTTAAAATTAAACAGTGTTAAAAAACCTTGTTGAACATTCGTGAATTTATCATGATAACAAACTTAATTAGAATTAATATACAAGGGGTGATCAAATGAAAAGGTACGAAACGACACGGTGGGTACAAATGTAGACTTTATTCAAAATTTACACCATAGGCCTGAGCACAACGATCCCACTGATGAACAAACCGCAGGATTCCTTGTTCCCAGAATTCCTGTGGCTGTGACGAGACCCAGTCCTTCACAGTGTCCTTGAGTACGTCGTCCGAGTTGAAGCGCTTCCCTTTCAAGTGTTTCTTCAGTGGTCGTCCACCTTGTGGATGAGATCACTCGTGATGACAGTGTTTGTCTGACCTGGTCATCACCCACACTCTCATGGCCTGCACAAAAGCGGGCACTCCATTTTCTGACAGACTTGTCAGAGACACATTCTCCCCGTAAACGGTGACCATCCGCCGATGAATAGCTACCCGGTTTCTCACCTTCGGCTGTCAGAAATCGGATAACACTTCGCTGTTCCTCAATCGTCGAATTTTGCAACGCGAACGCCATCCTGTCCTCATATGGACTGCCGCATCATTTGGACGCTGCTTTTTATAAGAGCCTTTGATCTTTCCTGCGCATGCGGGCGCCCGCGCATGATCCGATCCCAGTCAGAGCGTCCAGTGGCTCCCGAGATATCTCTCTACATTCTCCCATGGCGGAATATGCTAATATTTAACTGTTTCATTTTTCTGTCGTTTCTTACCTTTTCATTTGATCACCCCTTGTACATCAGAGGTGTCATCAGGGTTTGTGGCCCACCTAAAGTTAAACCTTGATTGTTTCGCCCACACAAGTTAGCTTCTGAGTTTGACATCCTTGTTATAAATGAAAATATCAAAAAGTACTTCTAACATAACAGAGAGAAAAACTTTCTTTTGCACTTATGATAAACATTCAAAATGTCCGCGTTTTCCTTGGAGGCGAAACATAACTCATTTGTCTTTATTTTAGGAAACCTATTTCAACATGCTGGGAGTGATTTCTAGAATACATTAAGTAGCGATAATTTAATGTAATTTTGATAGAATTTTCTTTATGAATTTCTGCATCAGAATCGCTATTCATTAGATCCGACAAATTAACAATTTCCTCAACAGAGAGACCATCCGTCATCAAGTATAACATAAACGCTAAAACCTTAAGATATTCCCTACATTGTGGAGTGGGATGAGATAAGAAAGGAATTTCCTCTCATATTCAAAACTTATGCGATAGGTTGCATTAACAAATCATCTGCACCTGTATATTCTAATGGTTGTCTGCGCTTTTTCCCGTTGAATTTTGCTGCTTTGCAAGAAAATTCTTTCTGTTCCTGACAAAAAGTATGTGTCATTTGAAACAAAAATCAATTTGTTCTAAAACAAATTAATAAAAACATTTTCTCTCTCAGTTGTTGTTATAATTCTTTAATTCGGGGTTTATTATTCGTTAAATAAGGTTTTTTACCTTCATTTTAATCGGGGAAAGAAAAACATTTGCTAAATAGGAGTTCGGTAAATCGGGGTCCGACTGTGGTGTATTTTCAATCAGAACGGTATTTCTGTACTTCGTCTATTGCGTATGCAGTGTCCCATTAAATATTGATTTCAAACATTAGTACATACCTTTGTAGTATTGTATTAAATAAAAAGGAAAGGATAAAAAATTTCTTAGAATCCTCTATCATTTTCCACTTTCTTACCAGGATCCCAAGAATTGAGGAGAAATGTTGGAATAGCCTCTTTTTCTACGTTCACGGAACACTGCTCCATAAAACTTTGTATCACAGTTGAAAAGTTTTTCCGGCTCTTTTTAAAAGGACTTGTAGAAACCTTTCCACGACACTAGAGTATAGCTTTAAGGGTTTGATTCTACTCGGGGAAAGAAACAGTTTTCGAATCCACATACCTTGAATTGAGGATTACAGCATTTTGCTAGAGTGTATGAAGTTTATCCTTTCAGCGGAAGAGTTCATTTTAAAAGTAAAAAAAAAATTCTTTATTTATTGAGTTCATTTTATATATATTAAACTTTCAAATGCGTGAATTTAAAATTTCTTCAGGAAATGATTTTAAAAGGATTTCTTCGTATAAAAGATAAAAGGGGTTATATTTTTTGCATGGATAAATTCATCAATTTATTCCTTACAGAACCATAAGGTTAATAACAGAAATTATTATCATAAAACCGCTTATTTAAGTTTAGTTAGACAAAAAACAAATAAAAATCATAAAGTGGGTAATTTTTTTTTAAAAAAAATTTATGTTATTGTTGTTTCTTATTCCACTTGATCGACAAAACATCTTGATCAAGTCAATGAACCCGTGAGTTTTAAGCAATTAAGAACTGTAGAGGACTTGTGAGATTAGCTGTTTCTTATGGCAACCAATACGAGCCAAGATGTGGGCAGGGACGGAACGTCTTGGATCACATTTTAATTCGGACAAGGAGGGTAACTCTGACCCACCACATGCCGTTGAGCATGAGTATGGTCACTACCAAGTCTAGCAAGAGTCGTCTCATCCCACCGTCCTGCTTTCCTAAGCAAAGCGGCACCAGGACAGTTTCCTTTATACCTCTATCAACTATCTATAATATCACAACATACCACTATCACTTCGTATCTTGTTTGACCCGGGTAGAAATTCTGAATAAGTAAGGCAGCCACCATTTGTAGAATCTTTATGGCTGCCCTGACGGACCAAACCATCTGCAATATCATTCCCGTTGACACACACGAGAAACGATACCCACTGAAAAATAATCTTAATAATTGCACTCAAGCAATTTAAAGGATTGACAATACAGTTGAACCTGTTTTTGTGCCGTAGATAGCGACCGCATAAGAAAAAATCGCAAAATAAAATATGGCAATTATTTCAAATTTTAAATTCAAGAATACTTCCAAAAAAAACAAATAATTAAAAAACACAGGGAAAACTTTTTTTTAAAAAAATGTAGTTTCTCATTGTATAAAACGTTGTCTCATTGTATATTTTTTTTAAAAAAAATATTTCGTGATAAAAGATATTAAAAAAAAAATTTTAAAATTCAAAAAATTAAGCTTACAAAGGGTAAATTTTTTAAATAGATGGGGTATATATGCATGCCCCCAATAAAATTAAAATGAAAAAAAAACATTCACAAGAACTTAAAAAAAATGTAATACAAAATTTTTCCCGGGGGTGTTTTCGTAAAAAAACATTTATTGATTTTTGGAAAAAATTTTCATATTTTTTTTTTGTTTAATTTTTGGGAAAATTTCAACAAATTGTTCGATGTCGTCCATTTTGTTATTTATTTCACCATTGAAATGTGCGTCTAAATAACTGCGCTTACTTTTCATGGTGTTCCTCATTTCGGATGACGCAGGAACAGGAGCTGCATTATTCATTTCATTTTCGTCTTCGGAATCTGCACCAATATTTTTTAAACTTTGAAGTAACTCCAAAATGTCTTTGTCTGTCATAATCGGGGCTGGACACGCAGTATCATCATCTACTGCGTCGACTTTTTCCGATGATACGGTAGCTCAGTCCAATAATGTAGAAACTTTCACAATCATTTAATTTAAGCATTTGGTGTTTTCCTATATTTGATTCATTCTCAAAAGAAAAACCTTTTCGTGTTAAGCGATTTTCGTTTCGTGTTAACTGGGAAAAATGCATGGAAATACATAGCAGTTTGTCGAGACCGTTTTATTCTTTCGTATTTACCGACATTTTGTCTTAAGCGTTGTTTTCGCGTTAAAGATGTTTCACTATAAATATTTTATAACTGTAATCACAATGAAGCAACGACTTTAAGTGACCTGTAAGAACAATGCAGTCATATTCTAATGTCATAAACGTAAGCTAAACATCCGCATAAAAACACTCTAAACATCCAGTGAGAATTTTGAGGCTTAATATTCTATTCCACAAGTCTTTGGAGTTCCCCTCGCCCTTCGAATTTATATAATCAGATTTTAATCTACAATATGAGTGGGATATTGGTGATTTACAAAGTTCGCGCGATAAAGTAAGTAATGGAAAAACACTGCTTTTCTCTGCATTGTGAAATAATTGAATATTTTTTCAATTATTATCTGAAAAATTCTGGTCTACATATAAACATAGTTGCTCTTTTCTAACAAAGGAACTGAGTATTTGAGGGGAAAAGAAAAGGGTTTTGGTAACTTTTGGTGGGAGGGAAACTTTTTTCAAAACCCCTAAGATGAAAAATATCTTCAGATTATAGGATATTTGCCATATTTCTCAATGGACTCTTTTCGAAGGAACTTTTTGTCCGAGTAACCTATTACTTTTGTGAGAAAACTGTTATTTTCTTTTAACTTAAAGTTTTTTTTCATTTTGTTTATCTTTCCTACGCTGAATCGCTGGGAAAGGAGAAAGAAGTGAGAAATTCTTCATCGTCAAGTTAATCCGTACCTGAGCTTGGGATTTTTGTCGGGTAAGCACTTTTTTTATTGAAGAAGGGAAAGTGTAAAAGCTATGGGAAACTTAAAAAGTCCTATGCATTTCATAGAGCAATTTTTTAAATTTTTACTCCATTTATGTTTAATTTTTTTCCCTTAAAGGGGATCCGATTGTTCGGAAAAATGATTTTAAAAGCGTATAAATGGATTTTAAAAGATATTTAGTGTCAAAAAGATTTAGAATACATGTATAAAATTGTTTTAAAAGGGAAAATTTTTACAAAAAAAAAATTTAAATACAATATTTTTTGGGAAAAAATTTAAATTAGAATAATCTTTTTTTTAAAAAATTCTTTTATAAAAAAGCTTCTATTATAATAATATTTTGCCTGTTTTATAGCTCGAAATTCTGTACAAAAGGGTCAACTATGTGATGTTTGAAAATTCACATTGCTTTCAAATTACAACCCATTGAAATAATTATCGGCGTTTCTTTATTTAAAAATTTTTCCCTCCCGTTGTCGAAAAAGCGGATGAACCCCCCTCTAAGTTTATATATTTCAGAAATTCTAGTTGAGACTCTGTGGAGGTGTGAGCTATATACAGGCAAAAAAATTATTATATAATAAACATATTTCCAAAAGCAGAATATTTTTTAAAATGGGTCATTCTATTTCATTTTTTTTTCAAAATATTACTTTTAAAAAAATTTTTTGAATACTATTCTCAAAAAAAAATTTTATATCATTTTTTTTAAACTAAAGTGACACTAAATATATTAAAATTTATTTATACGCTTTTTTTAAAAACACGGTTCCAACGTAGTCGGATATCTTAATGTAAGATTTCATTATATTCTTGTTTTAAAAAATTATTAAATTTTTTTTCTACTTTAGGATTGTTATTGATAAAACAATAATCTCCACACTGTAGGAACTTTAGAAATTTTTTCATAAAAATACACTAAATTTTTTGTAAGAGAAATTTCTATTGATATTTAATAATAATATTGACGGAGGAAAACAGATATAAACGTTTGATTATATTTTGGAGTAAGGTTTTAGTTACAAGACATAAAAAGGAGAAAGACAAGGTTAGAAGAAAATTTAATTGCATTAAGAATAAAAAAATGTTGATAAAGGTTATATAAACATTCAAATACACCGTGAGACCATTTCTTTAAACTTAAACAATGTACTATTTGTATTGCCTTTTTTAGATTTATTAGCTACTAAAATTATGTGTTTTGTAAATGACTGCGGCGTCTTATATTGATAAGATTCGGTAATGGATGATACACTTTACTTTAAAATTTTACAAAGGTTTGGCATACCTGATTAACAGTCTTAAAATATTTTACTAAATCCATAGCAAAATAAAATGCTTAATGAGACTTTACAAATACATAAAACATTGCATAAAATAATTTTATCTTTAGATCTGTATGGAATCTAAGAAAAAATACAAATATAGAAAACAAGAAATGAAACTTGGCAGAAATTATAAAAATGTTGTTATATGTTTGAAAAATATACTCTTGACTTGACTTGACAGTTCTGGGAAAAAGGGAAAAAGGGCTACGTCCAAAAACCCTCTATTCCCCCACCTGGCGAAATTTGGAAAAATTTTGCTGTCGACTTGGAGGAGTGGCTTCAGGAAGAAAAAACCCATTGGAATAGCCTAGAAGTGAAAAACCTAGGCTTCTTAAATATACACTAGTCTCAAGAACAATAACAATAAAACATGTCTTAATTGTCAAAAGTGATTTTAATTAGGAATAAAGACTTATTTATTTTAGGTAAACGTTGTAGAAAAATAGATGAAATCTGAATGTAGATGACAATTTTACGCCTAGCATTATAGGCAACAATGCCAGCCTGCTATGGATAACTGTACTGTAGACCGATTAGATAAAGTTAAAATTTTACTGTACGTTCTCTAAGGAAATTCCATGAAGCAATCTAATTTATTTAAAGACTTAAAATTAATGGATTCCTACTCGTATCGTGACTACGGCTCTATACGCCGAATTTAATAATTGTTCTTATATAACTCTATAATAACTCAACTTTTTTTTCTCGTGGATCGTCATTGTGCCCGCGGTAGCTTAGTGGTCAGAGTAAAGGATTCGTGGCTAGCGTGTCACGAGTTCGAACCTAGTACCGCTAAAGAATCGTCATGTAAGGGAGTGATTCATGTTAAATCTGTCGAGAGTTCAAACGTCCACCCGAAGGTGTGGTAAGGTATTTAGGAGAAGGGGTGCCAGTTCAGGTGTCATCCTTGTTACTTGACCATGATTCACAATTACGAGCTAAGTCGCCAAAAGACCTCGAGTAGCTGAACAGTGCGACATTAATATTCATTCAGTCACTTACATGGATCATCGTTGTCAAGATGACGGAGTTATTGTGCATACATAATGTAAAAGAATTAATAATTTGTGTTCTGAAGATAATATTTTTGTTGTAATTTATAGTGCTAAGGGTTTTTGATTTTACATGACTTTGGAAATTGATACTTTGAAAATTCTCGCATTTGTGATTAAGAAGTAATTAGTTTTCTTCCTTATTTTTTAATAAGCGTCACTGTTTCAACTCAAGAATGTGCTTTATCTGAACCTTTGTAGTTTTTAAAAATTTTTTTGAAGAATATATGTACTTATATATGTATAGGCAAACAATTTATTTTAAACTCAATTTCATGTTTATCTGCAAAGATGCAAGGATTGCAAAATGAATTTATTGTCTAAAGGACAAAGCAAATGCAGTTGATATTTAAAAACGGTAGGAGAGCTTATTATTTTCAACAGTTCGTAATATATATTCATGACTTTTTATTTAGTATTATTTTCAAATTATAAATTATTATTCAGTAACTAGTTTAAGTTTCTCAGCAATCTTTTGAATAAATCCGAAATACAATCATGCTTTTTTATTTTGTATATAGATTTCGTAATAATTTATATTAAGTATAATACAACTCTCCACACATTTTCTTACTCCTTTTTATCTCTTAATACAATACACAATAAAATTCGAACAATTAACGTTATTACTGGTAGACTGGTTTTAATGGTGTCATAAAAGAATCATTCTGACCTTAGCACTAAAGAATAGCTAAATATCTCCATCTTTCGAGATAAAGTCCTTTTTGTGTTTAATAACCCATGAAATGAATGGGAGAGAGATAAATAAGAAAGGAATAAAGATAAGTGTGGAGTTTGAGAAATAATTTGATAGTGTACTTCTAACAAAGAAATTACTTAGTCAATTATATGGTCGTTTACGAACATCAGATTAAATAACGGGAAATGGGGATTTACTTAATTGAAGTACCATATAGTTCGGCGTATATAATGCGTACTTTTAATATAAAAAATAAGACTGAAATATTCGGATGAGTTTTATACGCCGGATATAAAAGTTATGACTTTAAAAGTACAGAAAAGAATAACATAAAAAAATTATATTTATACGTGTAACTAAATATTGTTTATTTAAAGATATGGCAAAATTATAAATTTTTATTATTGGATAAATTAAATCTTTAGATACATCCATCGAGTTCTGCTTCATCCTCACCACCATTGTTAATCTAATCCATAAATATAAATAATCATCTTCAAATCCATCTGAGCGTACCTCATTGATTAATGAAGCCATATCTCCATCAAACTATCCAGTCGACAACACATAGCCACCCTTATCAAATCCAAATAGGGGATTAAGGGCTCTTTACGCAGCCCATTTGCCTTGAGAAAGCATCAAAGTAAAAAGTCAATTTGAATCCATCTCGATTATAGAAGTACTACATTTTTTAAACGATTTTGAATCATGCCAGATTTCATTTCATTTCATGCTTTTACTTTTCACTCGTATACTATTTGTAGGTTGATATGACGCATTTAGCCTCTTTTTGTAAATGTATTTTCATCTCATTACATCCACGTACTATATATAGCACTTCTTTTTTTGCACTTTAGTGTTTCAGTTCCAGAAGTATACCGCTGTTTAAAAGCATTGTGTAAAAATTTTAAGCAAATGACTTCAAAAAAAAAGGGGAACGAACATTGCATTGTATATGTAAATTTCAGAATTTTTCGTAAAAAAAGGGAGTGAGCCTTAAGGGGAGTTAGAAACCCTGTACCTACAAAGTTAAATCGGCTGTTTCCGATGTATCTTTTCTCAAAATCTGTTATATGTACATGCTTGAAAATAAAGTACACCTTTATTATTATACTGAAATGAGATTTTAGCTAATTTAGAATTTTTTAATAATTTATATAATTATTTTATCAAACATAGTGAAAATTGACCCATTTTTCACATAAAAAAATTTGTAAAAAATAAATTTTTGTGTTTTTTACAAAAAGCTCATTTTAGTATATATTAGCCATCATGATAAATTTGTGATAAAAAACTTGCATACCTGTGAACATTAATTTCCCAGAAAAGGTACATCGAACATCAAAAATTTACATTTTGTCATAAATGAATTTTAATGCATAATTACTTTTTCATTAAAACATTCCACCCCATACTCAAAATGATCTATATTTTTTTGAATCTCACCATCCTCTCATCGTTTTAAGTCTTTTCTCTTTCCTAACTTCCTTCGTTTCTTGTAAACATGAGTATTTAGCCTTTAACAGCATCTGTTTGTCAAGGCGCTACATTGGTTGTATTGTGTAATCACCAAGCTCAATATTAAGCTTTCTGAAAATTTCTGGTTTTGATACATTTTCCATTTTAAATGATGAAATTGTATCCTATGTACCCAATGATAATACTTCTATTTATACAAACATTTCCTTCGGTACACGAGACCAAATTAAGTTGCTTACACTTTCATTGGGATTTTGTGTACCTCCATGTAAACACTTTTTTAACAATTCTGGATTAAATGTTTTGATTTCTATCATTCATTCAACTTTTAAGCAAAAACAAAATACTTTTTTTTACATTTTTTGTGTGTGCGTTGGGCCATTTAAATGGGCGTGCCCAGTTTCAATAATTATTTAAAAATAGGTTTTCAGAGCTTTTATTTACCCTATTGGTTAAAGTAAGGTAGTTTTAGAAGGGTTAAAACCTATACAACTTGAAAATGTAAAAATCCCAAAATTCTCATATTAAGTAGATTTTAGGTTTCCAACACTCTTTAGATGGTTAATACAGCTAAAATTCCAGCGCAAAAGTATTGGTGCACGCGTTATACACCGAAATATATGGTGATATACTAGAAATTTGACTTAGTACAGGTATGATGAGTATTAAAATGAAGTAAATCGAAATAAGATTTCGATATATATCAAAATTAAGAATGGCCATGATAAATGTATCCAAAAAGTGCATATCCAGTAATATAAAGTTGCATCTCATTGAAATGTTTAATAAAGCTCTTTGAATATAGAGGATATTATTTTTTAACATTTTTCTAGTTTTGCAATACCAATACACAATTAATATAAGAAAATGGGTTCATTCATGACAGTTTCATGATAAATGTAATCGCCTGATCCCCTTCGATTTCAAAACTGACGCTAAATTCGTACTCGTTGTATAATTTAGATAAAATTTCAAATTTGATAATTTGGAGAAGATGATTAAGTATTAAGATTCTTCAATACGTGTTCAAATATTTTAAGACAATTCTAATGAAAAAAGTGTTCAGTAATACCTCAACTTACGCAAACCATAAGTTACGCGATTTTCAAATCTCATTGATTCGTCTCACCCTTCCCCTCCACCATTGAAACTCAGGTGGAATTAGTGCCGGAGCTTAATGAAGTTGGTAACGTGATTGAAGAAGTTGTTGATTTTCTCAGGCAAATCAATTTAGAAGTGGATAGTGAGGAAGTTAAAGAACTGCTGGATTCTCTCTCCCACAAAGGGGCTGCGGTAGCCCAGTGGTTATGGTATCGGACCATGGCAGGCATGTCATGAGTTCGAGCCCAGCACCACTAAAGACCCGCCGTGTAGGGCAGCGATGCACGTTAAATCTGTCGAGAGCTGAAACGTCCTCCCGTTGGTGT
>BMAV01021475.1:83014-94494 GCA_019973955.1 Trichonephila inaurata madagascariensis
ATCAATCAATCAATCAACTCTCTCCCACAATCAGGAGCTGACATTGGATGAGCTCATAGAAATGCACGAGCAAGAGCAAGGCATTAAAGACCCCACAGTTTTTACAACCAATTCTCAGTCAGAAGATCAAATAACAATTGGGAATTTGACAGAAGGCCTCAGTTTAACTGAAAAAGGATTACACAAAAATTTTAGAAAATATGGACTCCAACGAAGAGCGTCCTTTTTCCAAAGCATGCTACGAGAAAATTTTGAGGGAGAAAAACAAATCCTTGAGTAGGCAAACTACTTGTTAGATGTTATGAAACCTTCTACATCTACACATCAAAATAACTTCTGTTAGCAATTTCGTATTTGTGTTACCTAATATTTTCTTAAGGTATCCGACAACGTTCGGAACCTTAATTTTGCAAAAGCGTGTAAATGGATAATATTTATGATATTTAGTATCACTTAGACTAGAAAATGTATATAAAATTGTTTTAAGAATAGTATTACAAAAAAAATTATTTAAGTACAATATTTTGGCAAAAAATGAACATAGAATGACCCATTTTCAAAATATTCTCCTTTTGTGAAAAATGCTTTTGTTATAATAATATTTTGTCTGTATATAGCTCAGACCTCCTTACAGAGGCTCAACTAGAATTTTTTAAATATATAACTTAGAAGTGGGTTTATCCATGTTTTGCGACAACAGAGAGGAGCAATTTTAAGAAACACCGATAATTATTTCAATGGGTTGTAACTCTGAAAATAATGTGAATTTTTCAAAAATCATAGTTGAGCCTCTGTACAGAGGTCTTAAATATATACAGGCAAAATATTATTCTAATAGAAGCATTTTTCGCAAAAGGAGAATTTTTTGAAAAAAAGTTATTCTAAGTTAATTTTTTGCCGAAATACTGTATTTAAATCATTTTTTTTGTCAAAATATCCTTAAAAGAATTTTATACATGTATTTTAGTCTAAGTGACACTAATTATCATGAAAATTATCCAGTTAAGTGCTTTTTTAAAATCACGGTTCCACACGTAGTCGGATACCTTAAGCAATTTATTTTTCTAAATCATTATTTTCTTTCGTCTTTGGTCCCAATTAAAAATAATTTATATTTGAAATTATATCCCGACTTACACGTTTATCATTCAGTCCCACCTATCACGTAATTTTTGGGGTATTACTGTATATTGTTCAGAACACGTATACAAAATACATCTTTAGTAAAGATAAAAAGAAAAAATCTTCATGAAAAATTGATTTTTGTGTCGAGTCACTTTTGTCGAATGATACGAACGTGCAGCTGAGGTATAAGCAAGGATTTGTCGTCATAGATACGTAAATTTGATGCTTTGTGATGTCTGAGACAAAAAATGTTTTGAAATGATCGAGTTCTTTTATAGTGCTGGGGTGAGTAGACTACTCACTCACCAGTACTATAAAAGGAAAGGAGCTTTAGGCTCCTGAAGCTAATTACTATAAATAATAGTTATATTTTTTTAAATATTTGATAATTTGAATTACGGTAAACAGAATGTATTCCATTTCAATCATAATCAATTACTTCTCCCTTGTTTATATCTGTGTGAATTTATAATCCAAATGGATTCTATCAATTATCTTATTTAATGCATGCAATTATTTAATAAACAAGTTTGTGTAAGTTCTTTTCAATTTAATTTTATGCAGATAGAACATTTTGAAAAAATATTATTTTAAATTAATTTTTTGCTGAAATATTGTATTTAAATAATTTTTTTTTGTCAAAATGTCCTTAAAACAATTTTATACATGTATTCTAATCTAAGTGACACTAAATATCATGATAATTATCCTTTTATGCGCTTTTGCAAAATCATGGTTCCGAACGTAGTCAGATACCATAAGTAGTTACTCTTTCATGTTACTTCTAACAAAACTTTGATTCAAATAATAACTTATAACAGAAGCATTTGATTAATATATCATTGACTGGAGTGAAAATGCTTCAAGTAAGGACACAAAGAATAACAACAAATTAGGATCAATAAGACAAAGAATCAAGAATAAATAAAAAACAATAACATAAATACCATCCGAAAATCAGTCATATTTCACAATTTGTAGCTGCTCTCGGGCCCAGCAGAATTTATCGTAGATGTTACCAAAGATAGCAGTGAAAATCTCCAGATGCTTAGCATTCATTATAGATTCTCTCTACACGAAACACAGTTTAAATAGAGAAGGATCTTTAGTCTGTGTTGGTCAGTGATCTCCAAGCCTTGGGCCTCAGATTGGTACCGGTTCATGGATCAAATAGTACTGAACCCCACACTGAACATTAAATTGTTTTTCTTTTATTTACATTGGTGTATTTCTCTAGGATTTGTACGAATTTCCATGGAAATCAGTTTATATTCATATTTTGGTAACTTTATTTTATTTTGAAGGCATGTATGAGTATATTTACATTAAAATTTTGTAATTAAAACAATATGAAGTACAAACAATCAACGTCTCCCCCCTCCCATCACTCAGTTGACCGAAGAAAAATTATCAAACGTTGACCGGTCCGCGTGGATAAAAAGGTTGGCAAGCACTGATGAAAGGGATCCGCAATTCAATCGTGCTCAATTTCTAGCCTGAAGCAAGAAATCACACACCGTCTCAGTTGGTCTGGGATCTTGTTCAGCATCTTCTACCAAAACTTATCAAAAGTTAACTCATTTAAATAAAATTCATACATCTCTTTCACGTTATTTTTATTAATTCTACTTATAGAAAAGTATAGAATTCCTCTTTGAAAGCACAGTAAAACGCCAGTGTAAATAAACCTTCTGAATGCATGGTGCTTCATAGAAAGAAGTCAAAGTATTCTTAACAAGTACGGTAATACACTGGCAACACAGAATAGGTAAACTTGATTCAAGGTCAATTTAACATAAATATTACGAAACGGATGTTACATTTCTCTAACTTTGACATGGACACTTTGATTCAATTTTGTTTGATGTGTATCAGTCCAAATGAATCAAATGAAATTTGAGGTTGTTCTCTTCTCATTTCACCAACATGGATATTTTGAGCAATGACAAATATAATGCGTATTCTTATGGTCCTAGGCTTTATACGCTCCAATCTTACTTCAATAGCGAATCGGTTCTTTATAACATCTCACCAAACGCAAATAACTGCGTGCTCAAATGAAACAACAGTTAATTCGGGGATTAATCCAATAATTTCCAAGCATTATTTCTGGTTATCCGATTCAGCATTGAAGCGAAATAGTTTCAACTCTAATAATTATGTGATGCCTGATTACGATTCCATTGTAGAAAGTTTTGGAGTGGTTCTTGTTCATGCACCTAAATCTCACAGAGCCTTCATTTCATTGCCTTGACCTTGTAGTATTCGACCTCGTAGTGTTAGCTTTGATCCTTGTACTACAGTAAACAGACACTGCTTATTAAAAAGATACCAGTCATGGCTTATTATTTGGTATGTGTGTGTGATGTCGAGTTATTAATTTTATCTCCAAGGAGAGAGAAAAACTCTGACAACCATTTTATAGTTGGTGACAAATTTTATAAATCTTTTCAGTAATTAACCATTAGATATCAAATGCAGTATCATTGAAAAATTCATTAGATTCCAAAATGTATTCCTTTAGTCTTGAAATAAAGATTTTCGGATTTAAAATTTTGAAATAATTGGGTTATTTTTAAAATGCCTTTTCCTTTTTTTATCAGAAGGCTTTGAATTTGAAACGTCGTTTCTGTAACTTCAATGATGCTGGTAATATTTACCAAGAAGATTAGTAATGTTTATTTAGCGGGGAACCTATCGTCTCAACTGGAAATCTACTTGACCCTAAGAAGTGCAAAGAGCATTATATGCACATACAAATGCACTGCCGTGCCCCAAAAGACCAAGAGCCTTGGAAAGCCATGAGAAACCCCGACCATTGTGGGTCTTAACCCGAAGCACCTGAAGAGAGCCAAGGCTGTTGCACGTTTTCAGAATAACCGCAGGACATGACTTTTTGGGAGTATATCTCCACCGGTTTGGGCTCGCATCTGACGAGGCCAGTTCACTCTGCGGTATTGCCAGCGTTTATGGCGATCACCTGCTCCAAAGCACTGAACTCGATGACGGTATCCCCTGATGGCGATACCGTCAGTCGATGCTGAGAGGCTCGGTGTCAAATAGTCAAAATGCCAAGCACGGGTGTTGGATAAATAAATAAATAAATTTAGAGATCAACTTTATATAGAGAGCTGATTTAAATCAGAAAATTCTGAGTTCATTTGTAATGTTCGCACTACTTATATATCTTTCTCTACATAATTTTTAATAATATAAAAGGCATAGTTAATCAGTTACTTTTTGATAATTTACATCAATACTTATATAACACGTTTTAGTGTTCTTTTTTTTTTTTAATTTTTAAATAAATTTTAAAGCTTCAATAATTTTCAAGATAATATTGAAATATCATTTAAAACATTTATCTTTTTTTTAAAAAGGTATTTTAACTATTCATAAATCTTGATTTTAACTTCTGACCATAACACATTCGATTGAATTTATATATATATATATATATATATATATATATATATATTACAATGAGGATAAAAATTGAGAAAGAGACATAACTGTAGGATTATCATAATACAAAACAATTAGCTCATCCTTTTTCAATTCAAAGCATATAAGGTAACTTTTGTCATACTTCAGTTATTAACATGTTTTAATCCTTTCTATTCTGTTATGTTTCTTCCATTGGAAAATTTAATATTTTATTTAAAGTTCTGTAATGTGGTTTCTACCCATATACAGAACAATGTAATTGATTTACAGAGTTCGAACAAAGCAGTGCTCGCCAAAGACCACCCCAATCGGTGATAGATGCCTACATCAAGCTCCCTTTCTGCATTCTGAAACCATACTACTCAGCATTGTTACGGTATGGACATATCCATAAATAGTACGATTTTACTGTTTATCTATTTTTTCTACCATAAACAGGTACAACAGGTAAACAAGTAAACCGGTATAATACATTATTTCACATCGCATGCGTTGAACATCTCTTACCTTCCTTTATATCCAGGTTCCATGGTGGTATAGTTGCAATCATTCTGACATAATTGCACATGTCGACTTTTAATTTGGGCAATCTTTATACTAAGCCTAAAAAATGCGCTTAAAATTATTATTTGTGTTTCTAAAAAATATATATACTTAATTCTAGCCATTTTATAAGAATAAAAAACTTCTTGATATTATTTTGATTTAAGTTACTTTAAAAATTGTAATATCCTTTCTGAAACTTTTTTTCACTGCTATTCTTGTAAATACTTTTTAAATCCCCTCGAAGCTCCTGTTTCTATTCCTGGTTTCTAAAATGTGTGAGAAGAAATACCAGAAATAAATTCTTTTATTCCAACTCAGAGTACTTTACCGTAAAGCTTTATTTTAGAGGAATTCAAAACTTTTCCCTAGCTAGCTTCCGAAAAGGTAACTACAAACTTTTTCTCGAAAATAAATCGCAGCTTTAAAATTTTTTATTCTACTCAAGGGAGAAATAAGAAGAGGTTTTCTGGACCATGTGCTTTAGTGCAGGGGTTAAAGAAATGTCTTATCGTCTTAGCAAATAGTTTTACTGCTTATTTACGTTTCAATTAGTGGAGCTATTTAAATGGGCTTGAAAAAATTAGTTACTAGCTCGTGTTTGGATACCAATCCCCAGTATTAGATTCAAAAACTTAATACATTAAAATGAATCATTAAAAACAACACGCTTTTATTAGCTACACATGTATGTAACGGAACCTTTGAGCTGATTTTTACCCACTTTAAAAGGTCAGAAAAATTCGAAATTTTACACACTTGTCAATTACCGACGACAGTGCAAAAATTTAATAATTTTGTTCCATTGTCCTGATCCAGATCATCAGGATTAACGATTTCCCATTTCCAGATTTGGAGACTAAAATGTTAAGTTACAACCCTAAAGCGAAAATGCCTATGGGTATTCCATATTCCAAAAAGATCCTGTAAGAATCCAGATTCTTTAAGATTAATTCATCAATCAATAAATGATTGTTTAAAAAACTAAAAAAACACGATTTTTCTGTAGATCGAACTAAAATAGGAAAAATAAACTTTAGTTGGAAAAAATTAAAAAACATAGTTATAGTTAATTGAACTAAAAAGTAAAAAATGATTCTTAATATTAGAATAAAATGATTAACGAGAAAATTAATGTCATTGTGGTAAAAGAGTTGGGTGCTTTAAACTGCACTTTGTAACACTATAATTCTGCATTTCGGAATAAAACTAGTAAGAAATTATAACAAAATTGATATCGAGCACCCCATGCTTTTACCATATTGACATATTTCTTTGTCGATCATTTTATTCTTGTGTTAAGAATTAATTTTTACTTTTTAGTTCGATTAACTGTAAAAGCGTGTTTTTCAGATGTTTTTTTTTTTAAACTATAATGTATTTTTTTCATTTCTCATAGTTTATTAAAAACTAAATAAAGGAAGTAATAATGATTTTTTGATGCATTTTTAAGAATACATCAAGTACTTTTAAGAATGTTTAAGTATACAGTGAGTGAGTGAGTGAGTGAATATATTAATATCGCACTGTTCAGCAACACGAGAGCTTTTGGCGAAAGACCACGTAATTTTAAACCATGGTCAAGTGAAGTGGACGACACCTGAGCTGACACCCCCTCTCCTAACTACCACACCACACCAACGGGAGGACATTTCAGCTCCCAACAGATTTAACGGGCATCACTGCCCTACACGGCAGGTCTTTAGTTTTGGCTCGAACTCGTGACAAAGCGAGCCACGATCCAATACCTATACCACTCGGTTATCGCGGCCACTTTTAAGAATACAAGTTTCTTCACTGAAAAGCGTATTGTTGTGAATGAATGAGAGCTCATTAATATCCTCAAGCAACCAGTGGGTTAATGCAATTTTGAACCATCTTCAATTGATGAGATGGCAACCCCTCTCCGAACTCCCACACGTCGCCGATATAGGTGGATTTTGAGCCTCGACAGATTTAACATGCATCATCTCCTCTACACGGTAAATCTTCACTGACACTAAAGCACGTTCCACAAATGCCACGAGTTCATGACTAAAACTAATATGCTACCGCGGCCACTGAGAAATAGTTGTGAGCTAATAAGATGTAGAACAAAGGTGACTGTACAAACCATACTGTACTGACCATACAAATGTTATACAGTAGAACGTCGTTTATCCAAATCAATTGGGACCGGACACCGTTCGGATACGCTATTGTTCGGATAACCGAACACCGAATGCGATCTATACAGTATATGAAACCGGACACTATGCGAATATTGAAAATCATCACATGCGGGAAACGTGCTTGAAGAAAAAGAAAATATTTGCAAAATGTCACAATTTTACCTTTATTGTAGAAAATAATCACTTATTTTTTGCTGTACCATTGTACACGTTCGTTGTTTCGCTGCAAGGTCTCTGATTCTCTTGAACAGCTTTAGTTAAGTAGGACAGCACTCTGATTGCGGTTCGTACCACTCCATAGCTGTCTCTAACGCAGAAAACGTGCCAGCATTTGATGGACCCTTGCTACTCTCGTTGTTGTCCTCGTCTTCATCCGTTTCATCGTCGTCGGATTCTGCTAGCATGGAAGTCATAATTTCGTCACCAATTAGCATTTGAAATCTACTGAGTCTTCTGCATCAATTGCCATCCAGGTTTCTATATCTTCATCGCTTTCTTCAAATCCTGGGATCTATTGGACAAAGTCGGTAATCTCATCCCTGTGGTCGTCATTGTAGTCTTTTTGGCCTTCTAAATTGAGAAAAAAAAACTAGTTCGGATATTTGACGCTCCGAATAATTGCCATTCGCATAAACGACGTTCTACAATTTATTGATTAAGATACGTGACTACCCAAAATTCGCCGGTGAAAATTTCCGAAATTTCTTGTATTATTTTATTTTATAGCCCATACATTTAAAATTACAAAAACATTCTATCTTTGTTTCTACGATATTTAGAAGCAAAGTTATAGAATTATTAGTAAACCGGAAATGGAGTTTACGAAACCGAAAGTAAATACCTACATAAAATATTTTAAAGATACTGAAATGAAATTGGAATTTTCAGAACATATTTTATTTAGTTCTATCTGTGTTATGAATCAGAATCTAGTCTCTGTGTATATATTTATGTACTTTATTGCTTTTTTGTGAAAAAAAAATCCATTAATTTTTTTTTTTTTAAATATCATGTTTTTGCATAAAATTTGGCATATTTAAAAAAACTTTCATAAGTATTACGAATCTTTTAATTCCCAACACATATAAAAATTTTATTCACGTTCTGTATAAATATTTGAATACATGTATTAAAATTTTGTGTAACTGCAATTTTTCATCAAAAGTTCTCTAAAAGCGACAATATATATATAGTTATAGTCTCTAAAACTCTCCAGAATATAGCTAAAAAAGTTCGAATTAGTTAAACATGAAGCTAAAGAGATCTTTACCTATAAATATGGTGATTTTAAAAAATGTACAATCAGTAGAAATTTTTTTATACTTTATTAAAATCTTTAATTGCATTTTCTGAGAAACTGTTTTTGAATTTTTGGCTTCACGGTAAAGTTCACAGCAGGATTTCTTTTTAATTGAAATTTTCAGAAAATGTTTTACTTAGTTTTTTCTCTAGTATAGACTATGCTCTAATCTCTGTGTATATATTCATGTACTTTATAACATTTTTTGTGAGAAAATATCATTAGTTTTTTGTAAAAAATTGAGTTCTTGCATAAAAAAAATGGAATATTTCAAACACTTTCAAACGAATTACACTCTGAAAGCTCTAAATACAGATAAGGATGCTTCTTATGTATTGTATAAATATTATTCAATTATCTTAATTAGAACTTTCAATACAAAGCTTACCGTAACTGCAATGTTTCACTACAATTTCACACAAAAATCCTAATATATCCAAAATTATTTTTAATTTTGTGGAAATTGTAATTGAAATCATAGTTTTAAGCCCCATTTCAAATAAAAAAGAGTGCTCATTTGGTGGAAAATTTATATATTTAAAAAAAATGCTAAAAAAGTAGTCAATTGGTTTAACCCGTAATTGGTTTGCCCGTACACCGTACGGGTTATCGAAAACTGGGCACAACCAGTGTGCCGTACGCTGTCCAGGCACTAATATTTTCTTTTTCCTATCTTTGATGTGCACATATTTTTAATTATTATAGCAAGATTATTAGTACTAGTGCTTTCCGGAGAAGCAGTTTGTCCATGGTACTGAAATACTTCTCATTCGGCAGTGATGAAGGCGGAAATTTTTCATTGAGGGAGTTATTTAGATTATTGAAAATATTCGATAAAGAACAGGGATGGGCAAGGTTATGTGCAATTCGTTGCTTGAGAAGAAATGAGAAACGAAAGATAATCCAAAAAAGCTAATATTATCTATGTCCCGATTGCAATGTAAGACTTGGTATTACACCATGTTTTAAATTGTGTGCACACATATACAAAATCCTCAACCGTTTCAAAAAGAGGTACGAAAATGAAATTTTTTAGTAAGTATGAATGGAATTCTTTTACGATATCTGAAACATTCTTCATAGCATGTAAAGTGTACTTATAAAAAGTAATCATTGAGAGGGGTTTTGTTCCTCAATTATAAAATTTTTTAAAAAAGTGTAAAAACTTTATAATTGAAAATTAAAATAAAATTCTTTCAATTTCGCATTATGTTAAGTATTGTGTTTAGTTATATGTAATAAAAAAAATTGTCTTTTATTGTAACATTTTGGGCAAAAAAATTGACCGCGTAAGGAATTAAGGAATATCACTTTATTAATGGAATAAATTCTAAGAGATAGAGTTAAGATTAAATCTATGCTTCTCCCATTTTTAAACTATGAGTCTTTCCTCGTTTATTAAATAAATAATTTTCCACACAACATTTAACTGTTAGAATGAGAAACTACTTTGCAAAATATAATTAACTGTAATTTCAATTGTTGCAGGAAATAGGGCATGTGAACTAAAAAGTAAACATTTCCCGAGATCGTTTTTTCAATCGAGTCGTTTTCTAGATTGGATTTTCGGGAGTAGTGAAGAAGTTAATACGAACTTATTTTCTCTAGCGGAAAATAATTTCCTTTAAAAAGATTTTTTTCCTACAAAAACGAAATTTTATTTTTAGAAAAATAAAAAAAGAAATTGATTGAGCAAAAGAACAATTCCAAAACTTGTAAATAACGGTATAAATTCCAAAACTTGTAAATTTCAAGAGGTTTTTTTTTTTTTTTTTTTGGAAAAATATTATTTTTAATTTATACATAACGCAAAGAGTAACTAACGTTCTTCCTCACCTAATTAGAGTTAGTTAATTCTGTACTTGAGAGAAATTTTTCACTCTTCATACCTTTTTTTTTTTTGGTTATAAAGTATTTTTCCTCACTTTAACTAAAGATATCTTTATTTATGATTTTTGTTTATCCTATGTTAAACACGTAGCTTGGGCAGAGACCTCTTAAGATTTGTTGTGGCCCTGGGCCCTTATACAAATTAACGCCTCACCCTATGACCCTTAAAAGTAAATAGTACATAGTTTACGTTGTCAAAAACTCGTACAAACAGTAGTCCGAAAGAAACAAATGTGCGTGACTTACAATAGCACAAATCGGATCGACCAACTGCCGCTATTTGACTTAATATGTAATGATGGTGTATGGTATAAGCCAAAACATGGACGAGAGTCATCACTTTATAATGCAGTCTTACCACTGTTGTTAATTGACATATAGTCCGAAATTTCCAATTTTAAGGAGTATACCTTTTTAACATTTGACCGTTAAAATTATTTGAATCAGAATCTCATAAAAAGTCGTTCGAGAACGAGACGTGACCCCTACTTATGCCGAAGCCCTAGGCTCGGCCTAATGTAAGCCGGTTCCAATAATTTCACTTAGCTTATATCTTAAGAAAGAAATTTGATATTTTACAATCCAACACTACGAATTTGAATGTATTGGTACTCGCAATCAATTGAAAAAAAAATGTATAGGAGAAATGTTTTTTCTCGGAACACTTTGTTTTATGAATTGTATCACTCAACAAAAAAAAAGTGTTTTGTGATGCTGTAATAAAATTATTTATACATAAAGTATATTTAGTAAAAATGGGTCGTAAAATGTTGAATTTAACTAAAGAGGAGCCCCAAGAACAATTTTCCTTGGAGATCCTCCTAGCTTCTAGGGATTTCTCGAAAAATCTTCTTACGTCACAGATCGTGATGTTATAGATTTCTCCACTAATTTCCAAAAGCATCCATATGGTCCCCAAATCACCAAAAATGGTCAATAAGTTGCTAATGTGGTCGCAAAAAAATCATGCCAACTTGGCTGTTTCGCCAATATTTCGCCAAGTT
>BMAV01021475.1:94894-112942 GCA_019973955.1 Trichonephila inaurata madagascariensis
AAAAAAATCATGCCAACTTGGCTGTTTCGCCAATATTTCGCCAAGTTTCCATTAAAATAGAATTAGAATGTACGGAACAGCGTTGCTTGCAAATATTACAATTTATATCGTAAAATAAATACAACAGAAAGTAATATAAGCGTTTAAAACATTCACATAAAAATTATTTATATTATTTTAAGATGTATGAATTGTACAATGGTGGCTGGTATGCATTTACACGGACAGTGATTCTCCTCCCCCTCTCCTCCCTAGTTTTTGTAAAATTAATTATGTTCTTGAGGATTTCATGTTTCATTTAATAAATTATTTTTCCTAGATAGTGGAAGTCTGTTAATAATTATATGAATATGCATTTTAAAAAGTAGTAATTTTAATTACATTATCTTGAATTGATTGGTTACAGTGTAATTATAAATTATGCAAACTATTTTGTAAGTAGGGGGCGGTAAGCCTAAATGCAGCGGGATGCCAGCCATGAAATTAACCTCGGTAGAGTTCAAATGAAAGAGAAATAAACTTTAATTAAAAATAAACATAGCTTTACGATCATCAACATAAGGTAATCAGTACCAACAATTTATCATTATTCGGAATTAATTTATCTCAAGAACAGAGGAACTTTCTTACGACAGGACGACTGGTGTTGTACATCCATTCGGTACGCTCAGTATGAGAAAGAAATTGTAGTAGGTCCGACAAGCGGAAATGTACAAGGTACCAACATATACAGGCCGAGTGAGTGTATATTAACGCCATTCCCTGAAGAAACATGAGGGCTACAGGTAAGGGCTCATAAATCCACCCCAGGGGGTGGGGAACTTGTTTTGTCTCGCGAGCCACATATTGGGAGAGGAGGATACCGGAAGTCTTCCCTTTTTTTTAAAATACGATCATTATGAAAAATAATAAATATAAATTAAATAAAATTGGGTATTTTTATTAAATTTATTTATTGAGCTAATTTCATATTATATGCAGCTGCAAAAACATTTAATATTAGAATCAGTTTAATGAGACAAATGTACCCTGCCAAACTTTTCTCCGATTTTTTTTTTAAATCAAGAGGAAAAATGCTTGTTGAAATTCTCATCACAGCCTGCAAGTTTATGTCAGCCAACTGGCATTTATATTTACTCTTGTTGATATTCATGCAAGAAAAAACTTTGCTCACAAATTATGCCTCGACTGATTCATAAAAAATAATTTCCCAGCAAACTTCTTCATGCATGGAAATTTTTCAAATGATGAAGAATTGTAAAAATTAATTAATGTCCTAGCATAAAACATTTCTTTCACACTGATCTGACTGAAAGTCAGTAAATTCAAGCTATAATGGGATACATCAGCAAATAATATCTATATCAGCAGTATTAGTATAGAATAAATTGATATGTGCTCAATTTTTCTTAAAATCCTATCTTTTGACATTGTCCTCCATACTCGGCAAATGATCTCTTTGTACATTTACGTATTTTGTTCTCCTAATGAAGGAATTTCGTTTTCCTAGGAGTGAAAAATACAAAACGAATCTTTAAGCACGCACGGGCAAGAAATCTCGATTCAAAGCATATTTTTTTACTGTCTTGGCGGCCCATATAAACACTCCTGATGTGACCCGAAGATCTTTAGTTTCTTTAGATCAAGAAAATATATTTTTTCGGGCCCCTGTCTCGAAGGGGGACCCCGTGTACCGGGGGGACCCTTTTATATGGGGTCCTAGTAACTCCCGTGTTTACGGGAGTTTCCGCACAAAAAAGATATCACGGATACTTCCGGTCGAGTGGAGACACCCGTCGGAGTTTCGAAGCTCTGGGCTGAAAGGGAGCCCTGCCAAGGCCCCTCGAAGCTTTTTCCTTCCATTTTGGGGGTCCCCTAATTCACTAACTATAAGGGCCATCCTTACAAAAAGGACATATTCGGAAGGGATTCGTCGAGTACTTTAAGAATTCGTATCGGTTCGGGACCGCTCCTCGCGGGTCGGCCCCCGGCGCCGGGGGGGGGGGGCAAAATTACAATTTTCCCGAATAAAAAAAGAACGGCCGGACGGATTTTCAAATAATAGGACTCGTCACGCACGGAATGAAAAGATCTTTCTTTTTCTTTAGAGTTTTTGTCGATAGGTGCACGGGAATGAAAGTTATTCCGAAAAAACCTCTTTCTGAAGGCCACACTTCCGGAACTTTAGAAAATTCATAAAAAGAAAATTACCGGTCGAAAAAATTATCACCCTTTGATCTAAACAGTTTAGTTACTTTTGTCTTTTTATTCGTATCTCATTTCGGGCAATTTGCTAAAATTGCTGGTCTGTGTTGAACACGCCTGAAAAAAGGAAATATTCTTATATTGACCTTAACAGCTGAATGTCCTTCATATTGACAAGTTCCATCGACATATTTGTATATGCGTGAGCATACTTTAATCAAGAAAACTACAGAGACATATAAATTAATTACTTAAACATACAGAACACTTCATTCGATTTAAAACAAGTAGTATTAATTCTTAAAGCATTTCAGAAGGCTCATTTATATATTTCAAACTTATTTACATCATTCTATTTCACGAACATACAATTAAGAAATAATGAAGAAAACAGAGTAATTTAGACTCACTGCGTACCTCGTAATTAAGTTTTCGATTCGAAATAAAACTACGTAATTAGAACACAGAGAAGCTCGTTCACATTATAGTGGAATTTCAATTGAAATCTTATCGAATAACGATTTGGTATTGAGTGCTTGTTAAAAAAAAATCATTTCCATTCAAGTATAAGCGGATAATCCACTTAAGTTTGAGAACATTCCTAATTAAATCAATTTGTTTAATCATTAGAAATAATTGAAAGTGTTTAAACATACAATGTTTTTAATGTTTATAATTAAAGGTTAATTCATTTGGTTTCTCTAAGATTTCCGGCCTTATTTGGAGTCTATTCAAAACTTAAAATATTGATATCTCCTTCCAGTTTTTTTTTATATTTTAAACTTGTAGAGATATTTTTACTACGTCAGAAACAACACTACAATTTTTAAACTGAACTTCGTGGTGCAAAAAGCCCATGAGGGACAAGACCTATTGTGCCCATCTCAGTATACGTGACCATCGGGCACTTAGGTCCATAAGCAGATGTCCCGATCAGATGGTCAGTCTGAAGTGAAACATCCAGTTTTTAGTCCCCAAGCAAGTTTGGTACTCATTTATCGACCCACTGAAGGAATGAAAGGCTGAGTCGACCTTGCGCAGCCCGGGGATTGAACTCGGACCTGTGGTGTGGAAGCGTGATAAGCTACTACTCGTCTACTGGGCCAACATTCGATATTGAACTTTCCTATATCTTGGGCAAGAATCAATTAAGTGAATTATTTAGTATTTTGCATTAGCTCGTTATGCGTATCATTTTCGAAATACATATAAAATTATATAATAAATAAAAAAAAATTTATAGAGAAAGATTAAAAATCTTATAAATCAAAGAAAGCTTAAATTCTGAAACAGAGAAGAACCTGTTTACAGGAATGATCAAAAAATGTATACACAATTTAAGGTATCCGACTACGTTCGGAACCGTGATTTTAAAAAAGCGCATAAATGGATAATTTTCATGATATTTAGTCACTCAGATTAGAATATATGCATACAATTGTTTTTAGGACATTTTGACAAAAAAAATTATTTAAATACAATATTTTGGCAAAAAAATTGACTTAGAATAATCTTTTTTCAAAATGTTCTCCTTCTGTGAAAAATGCTTCTATTATTAAAATATTTTGCTTCTATATAGCTCATATCTCTCTTCAGAGGCTCAGCTAGAATTTTTGAAAATTTCACATTTTTTTCAGAGTTACAACCAATTGAAATAATTATTAGCGTTTTTTTCTTAAAATTGCTCCTCTCTGTTGTCGTAAAATATGGATAAACCCATTTCTAAGTTATATATTTCAAACATTCTAGTTGAGCCTCTGTAGAAAGGTCTGAGCTATATACAGGCAAAATATTATTATAATAGAAGCATTTTTCACAAACGGAGAACATTTTGAAAAAAAGTTATTCCAAGTTATTTTTTTGCCAAAATATTGTATTTAAATAATTTTCTTTTCTCAAAATGTCAAGACAATTTTATACATGTATTTTAATCTAAGTGACACCAAATATCATGAAAATTATCCATTTATGCGCTTTTGCAAAACCACGGTTCCGAACGTAGTCAAATACCTTAAGACTTCATAATATGTTAATGTCGTAAGTTTGAGATCAATTGGCTATAGGGTTAAGTTGTAAGAGTAGTCATTAGTGTTTCTACGTGTTCAACAACAATTCTGCGACAGATGGCAGGCACTGGTGTTTTGTGTAGGAAAAATGAGAGCATGGCACAAGTACGTCTAACTTTCAAGCAGCGAAAAAGCATCTTGAAATGGTATTGAAAGTTAAGAGAATATCAATGAAATGCAACGACATTGTAGGCATCAATATAGAAAGGAACCACTAACACGCTTAAGCACTGATTGTCTTCGCGATAAGTTTGAAACTGATGAAACAATATTGGTTATGTGCAAGAAACGATCAGGCCAGACACGTACATCAACAAAGCAAAGCGCCTTCTGTTGAAATATTGGATTCACTTACACGGTCACCACAAAAATCAACATCACAATGAGTACGTGAAACAGGCTTGAGTAGAGTTTGCTTAGGTTGCATTTTGCACAGAGCAAGATGGCGCTCCACCTAACTACCATATAGATGTGCGTGCCTGTCTTGATAACGTTCCAACGGATCATTAGATTGAACGAAGGGGTCCGATTGAATACCCTGAACGTTCACCTCATTTAACCCCACTTGATTTTTACTAATGGGGTTACCTCGAGTGAGTGAGTGAGTGAATATTAACGTCGCACTGATCAGCTACACGAGGGCTTTTAGCGACGGACCACGTAATTTTGAACCATGGTCAAGTGACGTGGATGACACCTGAGCAGGCACCCCCTCTCCTAACTACCACACCACACCAACGGGAGGACGTTTCAGCTCTCGACAGATTTAACGTGCTGCCCTACACGGAGGGTCTTTAGTGGTACAGGGCTCGAACTCATGACATGCCTGCCATGATCCGATACCTTAACCACTGGGCTACCGCAGCCCGGGGTTACCTCGAGAATATGGTGTAAACCTAGAAACCACACACACTAAAGGAACTGTGCAACGAAAATGAAACGACTCTCTAATCACGCAATTCCTGTAACTACTCTGAAAGATGTCACCAATATTGAACGGCATCCTGCTCAAAAATGTTTGGAGGCGAGTTGTGGTTACAGATTGAATTCTTATTGTAATCCGTATTCGTTTTTATCCCATGTAATACTTATGATAATATATACTTTTTTCTTCATTAACTTGTGTATACACTTTTTGGTCACCTATGTATAAAGAAAAAAAATGTATTGACCCAAATGGAAGGCTATTATGTTTTCATAAGCTGTCATGAGCTTAAACAACAGTGAAATAAGGTTAAAATTACTTTATAACTTCAAAACATTCACCTCTATAGAAAAACTATACATGAAAAAGAATTAAAAAAAACTGAAAAATACAAACCATGGTAGAAAAATACTTGTGCCTAAAATTTGCGCATGTAAAAAACCAACAGAAAACTATTTTACAATAAAACTGATTTGAATGAATATTGTATAAATTGAAATGTAGTAGAAAAAATATAAAATGCAGAACAAGTATAAATTTAAGGAAGTCAAAATTTTGCAAACATACAGTAAAACTATGAAAAAGTGTTCTGTATTGAAAAGCAATTAACAAAACCAAATATTTTACTAAAAAACATGCAGAAAGTTAACTGACAACCTTTATCGGAACAACACTTATTTAGATAGCAAACATATTACTGCACTTATAGTTTGGATTGACTCTTTTTCTGACAACAAACATTCGTTCAACGCCACTTATGAATATTAAATTTCAATTAATTTAATAAACAGTAGAGTTGAGAGAGAGATTAATCCATATATATAGTAAAAAGCCATTCTTATGCAAATGCAAAATATGTTGACATATGTCAAAATATATTGCATGATAGAAAAATATTTCTAGTCAGTAAAAGTTATCGCAAACACAACTAAGTGATAAAAAAAAAGAATGCTAATAATCATTAAGAAAAAGATATAATGATGAATTCTTGTGAAATCATTAATTATTAAGTACTAAAAATAATGTATACTAACACATTTTACCTGAGGTCTCGTGTATGAGCAATGTTTTGATTCCTTATTGATAAAGAAATAATTTTTTTAAAGAGAAAAAACAAATACACATATTGCATTTTTGAATGTTTGCATTTATTTTTATTTTTAAAAATTTCTTTTTTTAAATTTTATAACATTAAATTGAAACTTTTTTTATGTTCAGTAATCACATAAGTATAATTTAGATTTTTAAAAATCACACGTTTCTTTTAAAAATAGGGCTGTTTTCTTTAAAAGAGGGGAGAGTCTATATTTGGTAAAAAGCTAGTTAATGATGACATTGAATGCAATCCTCTATAAGAGCGTTTTATCCATAAACAGTTCCCCAAAAATTCTTTCAAAATTTTCATTATTTTGTCAATACAAATTTACGCAGTTAATGAAATTACAAATATAATTACTTTGAAAGTGAAGTCAACTTCCCACAAAAAAACATAATGTTTAGTTTAAAAATTATACTACATAATTTCAACTCTTCATTTTAATATGTGTGGCAACACTGCTAATGGCATAAAATCTTGCATTCGCTCATTGGATTTTGGTATTTCCCCGGTTTATTGCAAAGTATAAAACTTAGTAGCAGATTCTGTTTGTTCACTTACTGTGAAATCCGGCGTATAACGCGCACTTTTAATGCAAAAAATAGCACCGAAATTTAAGGATACGTGTTATACGCCGGGTGTAAAAATGAGAGCTTTAAAAATAAAAAAAAATTAAAAGATGAGCATAGAAAAAAAATTAGTCTTCTGTATGTATCGAAATATTGTTTATATAAAAGAAATGGCATTCCTTATGAAAAATTGTTGTATTTCTATAAGTATATTTCTCTTCTAAACCTTGAAATAAAAACTCCAATAAAGGACTTCAAAACATTAGAGCATTGCGCTGGTACATTTTAGATTTCTTCGTAAAAACGGAAGTTCACGTTATACGGCGAATATACTTAAAAAAAAAAAAAATTGCAGCATGAAAGTATAGGTGTGCGCTATACTTCGGATTTTACTGTAACTTGAAGTAAGTGTTAATTTCATAACAAGTGTGTGTAAGGGTTTTAAAAAAACAAACCTTATACAATGCTGTATAAAACTTCGTTTGAAGAAAATGTGGGGTTTAAAACACTAGAACGTGGAAGACCACGAAAATTTGAAAATATAATACTACCAGCTTTATATTATCATTGTGTGTCAGGCCCATCATTTTCGAAAAATTCAATGATATGAAAAAAAAAATTCAACGCTATATTCTATTACATTATATTCCTCCAATACTTCATAACTACTTTCAACAACTTTCTCTTAATGAAAGAAAACTAAAATTGGAATATATTAACATAAAGTTGAAATTAATATAATTTAAATGACATTACCTGAAGAAATAATAAACCAACGCCTTTTTAATTTTTTTTTCAAATTTTTGACGTATTTAAAAAAAATTCAGAAAATAATTAGTTTGATTCAACTAAAATCTTATATTTAATATTTCACCAATGTATGATTTTTATATTTTGTTGACAATGAAAGTGGTGTAAGTCTATTTGAGATCATCAAAAACATAAATATCTTTTAACAAATACTTTAAAAACGATAAAGTTATAAAAATAAATCGGTTTAATATTTAACCCCTAAACTCGTTTGCTCGTACACTGTACGGGCTACCAAAAGCTCGCTACAGCCAATTTCCCATGCGCTATACGGGGACTGATATTTTCGTCTTTCTATCTTTGATTCGCACACATTTTTAGTTCTTATGGTGAATTTATTAGCGTCAGTGTGTTTTAAGAGACGCAGTTTGTAAATGGCACTGAAATATTTCTCATCCGGGAATTTCTTTGTGGTGAAAGTGGGTAGGTAGTAATTTAGAATCTTGAAAACATTCGATTAAGAACAAGAATTGGCACGACAGTGTGCAATTTTGTTGCTTGTCAAGAAATGAAAATGGAAAGATAATCCAAAATAGTCGATATAATCTCTTTCTCCTTTGTAATATAACACTTAGTATTACACCATTTTTCACATTGAGTTCGCATATATACTATATGCACAAACACACAAAACTCCCAACCGTTTGAAAAAGAGACACGAACATGAAAATTTTGTATGAGGGAAATTTTTTAAGATGTATGAAACATTTTTTTATAGCATGCAGAGTGTACTTATAAAACGCAAAAGATTTAGAGATTTCTGTGTTCCATAAGTATAAAATAAAAAATAGAGTGGCATCTTTAAAATTGAAAATTAAAATATATTTTTGCATTCTGTTAAGTATTATGCTTAGTTATACGTAATAAAAAAATTTGCCTTTTACTTACACATTTTGGGGGAAATAATTGAGCGCTTAAGGAGTTAAAAAATGAGTGTATTAACCCTTTATCTACCGCATTATGATTTACTGAAGGTTTTTTCATGCAATACTTTTTTTTTATCACTTCTTTAAAAATTAAGAGATATACATAAGCAAAATATTCAATTTTGGGAAATTTAATCTGTTAGAGCTAATTAATTAATTAAAGATATTCCACTGTAAAATTAATTATATACACTGTTCACTTAAAATAAATAGTCAAATCATTTTCTGAGATCTTATTTAACATACAAAAAGTAAGACACGTACCTTTTGACATTAACTATTTTTTCGGAACAAAAATGACAATCTTCGCAATCCACTGAAAACGACATGCTGCCATCAGCATTTCTGCTTTAAAACTATTCGTCTAACTATTAAAAATACTCATCATAAAACCCATGCTGCCATATGTCTTGAAAGAGTGGATTTCAAAAAATATTCCTGCTAAGTATTGTCAGAAATTTCATAAAAACTGTGTAATTTTAAAATAAGTGGTACTTCTAAGTACCGTCGGTAGATAAAGGGTTAACATATACTTATATTTTTCGAACCATTCAAACACAAATATCCTCATGTAATATAAAATGAGCTTACAATTTATTTTTCCTATTCCATTTACGTTGTTTTTAATTTGCTTTCTACTGATTTGAAACATTTTGTTAAAAATTATGAATTTGAAATGGGATTCTTTATTACCTGTTAAGAATGGCTTTCTTTCCATTACTTAAAATTCTTCCGAACACTTTCGGAGTACTTTTTGACAAAATAGCACATTTAAACATTATAAAAGCTTTTTTATAGGACTCAATACCAGTAAATAACAATATTTAACTAACAATATTTAAAATAAATTGCCTAAATTTCACAAAAATCACAATTATATGTGAAATTTTAACAATACTTTTATAACACTTCAAAGCAATTAGAAAAAAAATTTAATAAACTTCTAAAAGTATTACTAAAACGAATTATATGTATTTTTCTAGAAAATATACTAAAATTTTAGAGTTGATTCAGTAAACATTATAAGAAAAGTCACATTCTTTATGAGACTATTATTTGAATAACAAGCCATAATTCTTTCTCTCTCTCTCTCTCTCAAAAAGTCTTCATACAATAAGAAATATTTTAGTACATTCTCGAGAAAATAACATAAATATCAGGTTCAAAAAGTGTTATAGAAATGCATTCGTAATATGTTGAGTTATCAGATTCGACATGATAGATTTTGAACATTTTAAATGCCCACGTCTAGTAGATCAAAGACATACTCTTCCGGTTTTTCTTTGTAAAATTGATTGTAACTTGATCTCAAGATAGCGTAGAAACAAAACAAAGTATGTTTTGTAAAGCCAAAAGATATCTCTCTATTCAATAAAATAAAAAATAAAAATATCTGTCTTGATCGAATTTGGTCATTTTCAACGTATTCCGATACACAGGTTTTTAAAACACTGGTTCAATTTCTGTTTAAAAAAACCTGATTACATCGCTGTACTTGAAGTTTCCCTCATTATTAAATAGAGGAAGTTAAGAATAGAGAGAAATTTTTTTTATATATTTGGATATATTTTTAAATAAAATCTTATGATTTCATTACTTTACGGCACGAAATGTTTAGCTGTTAATATCGGTAAAATTTTACAAAATCACGTACCTTAAAAACAAAATATTTAGAAATTTTTTAGTGAAAGTTATTCTTAAAATAGTAATGGAAAGTGTTCTCATCATTTAAGATGATCATCACGAAGTATGAGCCTTGAATGTTACTTTCAAAAATCATAGTACATTACAATTTGTTAAAAATTTATGGTTTAATTCTTTTCAAATGTTAAAATTTAGGTAACAGATCAATAATATACAATAACTTATAGTTTTTAAAAAAAACTAAAAAACACGATTTTATAGTGAATCGAACTAAAAAGTAAAAAATAATAATAATTCTTAATATATGAATAAAATCGTTAACGAGAAAATTAATGTCATTATGATAAAAGCGTGGGGTGCTTTGTGTTAATTGTTATAATTTCTTACTAGTTCAGTTCCGAAATTCTGATTTAATGTAGAAATGTAGAACAAAGCACCCCACGCTTTTACCACAATGACATTAATTTTCTCGTTAATCATTTTAATCTTATATTAAGAATTATTTTTTTTTTTACTTTTTAGTTCGATTCACTATAAAAACGTGTTTTTTAGTTTTTTTAAAAACTATAATTTATTTTTCCTTTTTTTAGTTCGATTTAGAATAAAAGCCTGTATTTTTAGTTTTTAAAAACTATCATTTATTCTTTGTTGAATTTATTCTTGAGTTTGATATTTGGGGCCAGAATTATGTGGCTGCTGGAATTAGTCTTGCTATTTAATGGATCTGAAGGGTATTTATTCTTTCCGTTAACGGGGCCTCGGATTGCTATAATGTTAATTCGAATCATCACTTCTAATCTTATTGCTAAAAAATATTTAGCAATTAGAACATAAATTATTTTTATTCACATGCACGAGTCTTTTTTTTATTTCCACTTCCAGAAAAACTACGCAGCCACCCACCCTACCTTTTTTTCACCTAAAAAACACTTTTTTTGCTTTATTTTTTATTAACTAGAAGCCTATTTTGCGTTTTTAGGGTTGCACCTTAATCTTTTAGTAACTAAATCTGGAATTAGTCACCAAATCTAGAAATGGCATATGGAATTAGTCGCCAAATATGAAAATGGTTTATGCAATTAGTCGTCAAATCTAGAAACGATATAATGAATGAGTTGCCAAACTAGAAACGATATAATGAATTAGTCGCCAAATCTTGTAAATCCTTAAAATCCTTTAGTATTAAAATCCTGTTCAGGACAATGAAACAAAATTATGAAATTATTGTATTGTCATGGGTCCTTGACAAGTGTGCGAAATTTCGAATTAGTGTGACCTTTTAAAGTGGGTAAAAATCGAGTTCAATAATTCCGTTACATACAAGTGAAACTTAAAACGTGTTAAAAAGAATAAACTTTAAAAAAATATTTTATACTAATTGCATTGATTTGGAGTAATATTTATAGTAAAGAAATTGTTTTACAAATATTGAAGTAATCTCTACCTCTGTCTTTCTCTCTCATTTCAGGCCCTTTTAATAATTATAATTAAAATCTGAAAGTTATTTTATATTATAATAAGTTTATTTAAATATTAAAAAAACATTCCAAACTTCTCAAAAGCATTAAGCCTTAAAAGAATGACCACAAAAAGAAAAGAATGTGAAAGGAAATGCAAGATAGGGATTATCATTTTTAATTTCGTGGGAAGAATTAAATGTGTTTTCACAGGACTTAAATCTACAGGGAAACTGCATTTTTATTTTACTTGGCGGAGTTTGCACTTCAGGCGAAAATAATTTTCTTTCTTTTGAAAATTGAATCACAAGTATTCTGCATTTTCTTAAACTTTCTGCTTTTTTTTCTGTTTGAAATTTGAATTAGAAATCTCAAGCAGCAAAACTAAGATTAAGACGTTTTTTTTGCGAGGTGCATTGCATTTCTTTTCTTCTACAGAAATTAAAATTTTCCTATTTTTAAAAGAGCTAGCTTTTCATACAAATATGACTCATATATTTCTTAGCTTTATACATCAGATTACTTGTTATATATCTGTGAGCAGAGCGCAGACATATTTTTTTTATACTTTTAAAAATTACTAATTTACTAATATACAGAATTTTTCTCTGAGTTCCGGCAAATAAAGACGTGTGTTGGCATAATAAAACTTAACTGAACCTTTAATGGAAGCTATTTATCATTTTAATGTTATTTATATATAAAGTTAAAAGTTTTGATATTTTCCATATTAAGAATACTAACGAATCGTTAATATAAAATGTTTATGAAAGAAAAAAAAACTTCAAATGAGTTTAAAGTAAAAGGATTTTTTAAATCAATATATATCGGAATAGAACTTTAAATAAAATATTCAAGTTCAATGGTTTTTAAATAAAAATTTCGATTATGTGAAATATGGTACGTGCTATGGTAAGGTATGTGTCTGTGTGTGGGCTTTAGGTTGCTACAATCTGTAACTCAAAAAATTATTGAAGCATTAGTCATGGTTCTCGAAAATCTGATAAATGCGCGCGCGTGTGTGTGTGTGATATTACATATATCATGCATAAAAAATAGTTTAAATTTACTAGTTCACAATTTATGTATTTCTTGTAATAGTAAATTTAATTCAAAGGTCGTTTGAACTGTCATCAAAATCAATGGGGTTTTTTTTATTATTATTATTTATGTATGTAAATATATTTACTTGTCACGTGGCTTTATTTGCATGTATGTTATCTTTGAACTTATTTGCATTTATTTTATCTGATTACTTGAATAAAGCGGTATTTTGAAATATCAGCAATTTTTCTACCTGCATTGACTAAACATCCAAGTATCTGGCAACATTATTTTCTATTCATATTTAAAATCTCGCAACAGTTTTTTCTGCGTGTTTTTGCTTTTTATGCTATTCGAATCTCGATATATTATGTTGAAATTCAATTCTTATGTTTGGGGAACTTGGATATTGTGTTTGCTCTATCCAATATTATTATTTTCATGAATCAACTGCAAAAGCTGTATGTATGTTTCAGTGAGTTTTACTTTCTTAGTATAGTATGTTATAAGCAATACTCGAATAAATTAATGTTGACATATGTGCTCAAAATCTTTTGTTTACAGGCCTTCGTGATAAATTCCTTAGATTAAAATTATGACTCGATTTCATAATACAGTCTTTTAATTTCATTAAAGTTTTTTTTCGACAGCAGAAACAAAAAACTTCATAAAGAAAAAGAAATCGGCAACAAGCAACGTAAAGAATGAGACACCGAAAGCTGACAAAATTTTCGAAAATATATTCATCATGAAAAATCAAAATAATTTTTTCAGCATTTTATTATATATAGATATGTTTCATAAATTCTTTAAGATTAATCATTCTAAAAGTGTAAATTGTTACGTTGCGTCAAAAGCAAATTATAAAATTCTTCAAGTAAGCAATTAGAATCATTGCTTTCAAGAAAATCGTATTAAATTTTGCATTTTCAACGTTCTAATAACTTTATTTAAAGTTAACGATGTAATTAAGTTAAACCGGGAGTAGGCACAGATAATTAGAAAAATAGAGCACGAATATATAAACCCCATTGTTTATCTTGTAATTAAATATCTGATTGGAAATCGAACTAAATAATTAGAACTCCAATAAACACGATGACTTTGTAAAGAATCTTCCAATCCTTTTTTTTTATCGAATAACAGTTTGGAACTGAATTACTTCGATGAAAGAGAAATTACTTCTTGTTCAGTTGTAATCCACTTAAAGTTGTAAGTAAATTCTAATTCCGATTTAGAGTTGTTCAGCCGTTCTTCATTTAATTACAGGAAGAAATTACAGTTTAATTTGTTTCATTTCGAAAATGCCTAGGGATTTCTATTCAAAATCAGTTCTAAGGTTTCGTGCATCTTTTTTAAGTTATTCTAAACACTTCAGCAAACGACTCTGAAAATTAAAAGTAAAATCATGAACTAACTTCAGTATCATTTAATCATTTCCTATCCATTATAAGTGTAATTTGTTTTTAAACAGGATTATTTCAGTATACAGTGTGGTTCGTACAGAAGTACACAGTTTAAATGCTCAATAAATCAAGAACAATCTAAGATATTACATGACACCTGTAACAGAATTGTATTTCCGCGTTTCTTAAACTGAACCCCTCAGAGTGCATGATTGCTCTATGAAGGGGCATGAGCAAATTTTAAAAAAATGAAAACAAAATATTATTTTTTTAAAAAAAATGTTAACTCATACTGAAAATAAGCAAACAAAATGCATTCTGGCATAATAAAAAATAAAATACACATTTAAACTAATATAATACACTTATGAATATATCAGTACTGCACAATATATAATATAATTAATTTAACAATACTAAAAGTTAAGAACAAGTTTAATAATCACCAGTGATCCCATGTGGGCTTGTCATACATAAAATTATTTACAAAATTTAATACTTATCTTGATAATTTGTAGGGTTTATAATGAATCTGTTAACTCCCGATTAAAAGTTACCCGATTTGTTCTCCAATGCCACCATTTTCCACGTAGGTGCGCGTATATGATGTATTGCGAGAGGGGGAGGAAAAGGTATAAATAAGTAAAAAACCTGCTATGAAATAATTTCTTTATAAATACTGGCAAGGTTCCTTTATTGCATTCCAAAGCCTTCAGAATAATTTTATGAATAGTAGTGTACAGAAAAGATCATACTTCGGAAAGACAGATATATGTCTGGGTGAATTAATTCTTAGGCTGAGCGAGACGTTTATATACTCCGTTTGCACTTAATAGGTTATAGTCGTATTGTAGCTTTAGCGTCAAAGTATAGTATTATTGAACTTATTGCATTGTTATTGTGTGAAGAAGGGAGCCATGAAAATTAGGATTGAATATTGGGTAGCAAATATCGAAAGTTTAAGAAGCACTGTTATATGGGATTATTTTAAGTTTTGTTAGAGACAGTCACGTATGCTCTATGTATGAACACTTAATCACATGATACACATCAATTCGACAATCCATTTCTACCCAAAAGTGCATTAGGGTATCAAGTCTATGGATAGCGGCTGTGATACGCCGTTTCAACTTCGTCCACGACTTATATTTTTGTACAAAAAGCCCTAAATTTTAAGTTTTTCATAATACTTAGATACATTTTCTAGTTGAGGTTCTTATCCCAATCATGATCGAAAATGCCGTTGCAAAGCAATTGTGGATTCCATTTTTCTAAATTAAAGAACGCAAAATGCCTTCTTTACTGCAAACACTGCCACTTTGATTGACTAGTGACTAGTGACCCACTATTGCTTGCGTCATTTCCGTCAGTGGCTAGACACAAACTTTAAAATTATATTTACCTTACGGTTCATTAAGATGGTACCCATCTATGACTGTTACTATTTTACAGCATCTGGAAAGTGTGTATACTTCTTTATAAATCTCCTTGTATGAGTTATCGTCAGAGTGTGTGTGTATAATTCAGTTAGTTCACAGCATACCTAGGTGTAATGTCTCTCAGTTACTTTCTAAACAACTTCACATCAATCAATTGAAACACAGTTATCTTGATTATTACTACAATAAAACAAACACTGTCCGTTGTGTTAAAACTCTCCCAAGAAACTATTCTTGGTACAGCAAACCGCACGCCATGTGTCGGTTCTAAATCAAATTAACTCGTTTTCTTCCACTCTCAATGCAGAGTTCACCGCTTCGCGCTTCCAAAACAAAGGACTCTGACCTTACTGCTCCAGGGTTAGTTACCTACTCCTATAAAACACAATTACCCCTCCCCCACAGGTGCGGAACGTAGCCAACTCCTAAAGAATCTACCGCCAAACAGTAGTCAGACATTACACTAGGCACATTTAATGAAATAATTGACTAAATCAGATAAAGTGTGTAATTTTTGTGTTAATTGTCGAGAATGCATTAAAATGGAAAAAACTATTTAGAGTATTTAAGCCTGGACACACTGTCCTACAGATTTAAATCATCAAACAATTTTTGACTATATAAAGGGTTAAAAGGTAATAGGATAGCTTTATTGACTTTATACGAGAGATGCTCGTCAATTCAATAATAGTTTGTTAGTATCTCTAAGGCGTCGACTTTATCACCCATCTCGGGTGTTTAGAGACCTCCAGTTAAGAAAAACAAACTTCAAGCAATATCAATATGTGTGTGTGCGTGTGCGTGAGGGGTAGCGTGGGTGTGTGAAGGGTAAAAATGAAATACATTTAAAAGTACGAAAAAAACAATAAAAGCAAATGTACAAAAAAATTCAACAAAACATCGAAATAATTATGTAGAAGGTAATATAAAGTACATAAAAATAAAAAATTAAAATGAAGCTTAGCAAGCGAAGAAGTAATTTTTGGACTTAGAATCGAAGAAGCGGGGTTAAACTAGTTTGAAGGTGCCAAGCTCCCCTCCTTGCTACTTGACAGGGTAATGAGGAAAAAATCGAAACAAAACAAAAGCAGAAAAAAAGTACAATGAACAAAAACTTCAAAATAAATGAATGAGCAGTGTTAACTAAAGTAAGGTTTGGAAAATATCACACAGATTTGCAAAGAAATCATTTTAAGTAAAATTAAAAGAATAAAAATCTCTCATCAAAATTTAAAAGAATAAAAATCTTGAAATGAATTGTAAAGTCATTGTGTCGTATAAGTATAAATTCTACAAATATGAAAGTATGTCTTAAAAGACCTACGCTGATGACACTTGATTGCTCATTAGTTGGTTGAGTGAAATATATCAATCTGCAACTGTACAAAATGTTATAGAATATGTGTAGGAAAGTTTAAGCTATGAGAAAATTATTCTTATTTTTTTTCTGAGTCAGACCATGAGTAAAATGTCTCTGTGATCCTGGTGTTGTGTGGTGAAATTTACGAGAAGTTCAATTCATTTGTGATGTTTACACGCATAATAATTTATAGCAGTGGTTCTTAAACTGTGGTCTGCGGACCCCTGGTGGTCCCCAGCTTCTTTCTAGGGGTCCGCTGAGTGTTTCATGCAACGTTAAGATTTTTCTCCTTTAAACACTCTGATGCTTTGTTTGCGGAAGGCGAGTCCAGGATCTGCTGGTAGATAATTAATTTTTGATAATCCATCGAAAAAAATAAATATTAAGTAAAACAATTTGGCACCAAAACAAGACAAGATCGAAGCTTCTTGCTATTCGCGCCGCTAAACATTCTGCTTCCATGGTTAAATTTTATAATCACGTGAATCTATCAACCAATCACAAGATTCTCATGTAAACGCACCCGATTCTCATGTAAACGGGTTGAAAAAATATCCCGGTATAATCCCGGCTTTCATCCGCATTTCGAAATTACCGGTATTTTGCCGGTTTCCATGTAAACGGGGCTTGAAAGAACTCTCTGAAAAATTGAAAAGGGGACCATCCTAGACCAGATCACAAAAATTACTCCCAATGAAAGAACTCAACTAGAACATGTATTTCAATCAAGAATATTAGGCCAAAGAAAGGTGCTCAAAATCTTGAGAGTCCACGATGTCAGGTTGAAAAATAAAAGGAGGCCGTGGCGGTCAGAAGTTTAAGAACCGCTTACTTATGGGGTAATCATGATCCAAACAGTAATAGAAGAATTTGTTTTAATATTGTTGATTTTTTCCTTTTTTTTTGTGTATAGTTCAGTTATCATTTTGAAGTAAGAAATTCAATATAATATTTCTATGCATTGATTTATGTAAACTGATATTCAAAATTAGTATTTTAATTATATGGATTATAATTTCATCTTTTTTATCACATAAATACTACAAAATACGTTCGTATTAATTAGATCTAAATCCAAATCCGAAAATTCTACCACGTAGA
>BMAV01021475.1:126732-142653 GCA_019973955.1 Trichonephila inaurata madagascariensis
TATATAGTAATATAAAATAAAAGTAAAGAAGTACTAGAGCCTACAGTGCTAAAGCAGGAAGAAATTGGAATTCACCAGACATAACAATTGTAGATACAAAAAAGTCTTTCGACTAAACTGGAGACCTATTATGATTTCTAAAGCTGTGGCTGAATTAGGCCAGCGAATTAGGGTTATCAATGCTTTACGGATCCTACCTTCCCAGCTCAGCAGAAACTTTCGACATAATAGGGGGAAAAAAACACCTAGTTGAAAAGTTAAGCCTAATACAACACGTGGAAGAAAAACCTGATAATATATTAAAATGAAGCCAAGAAAATAGAACAATAATGAATGTCACAAGGAGAGGAATAAAAAATAAATAAATTAAATTAAATTAAAAATTAAAAAAATTAAAAAAACTTACGTGAAAAATAATTACTGGAAATCGAAAATTCAACCTTCCATAATAAGTTCCCTACGCGAAATGACGTAAAAAATTGGAAAGACTATTCGAGAAGAAAAAAAAATAGTGGCGCCACCTAGATATTTATTTTGCAATTAAACAAAGCACTAAGATTTTTTAAAAAATAAACAAAATAAAGGAAGATTTAAAAATGATAATGAACAAATTTAAGAATAGATAAAATCAAATAAAAATATATAACAAAGTAAATAAACTTGGATGATTATATACTAATCGATATATAGCAATTAAAATAGGGCTTACAAATTTTTTGTTTTTTTAAAAAAATAAACTAAAAAAGGAATTTTAAATAAAATAATGAACTAAGATAAAAATATATTTAATTAGAAATAGAAATATATTTATAAAAAAATTTACTTGGATAATTGTATTCTAAACAATTATTGCAAAAATTCACAAAATTACTTTGTTTTAAAATGTTATCAGTAACTAAATCATTGTTTCTTTTTATAAAATTTAAGATAATATTTTTAAATATTGATAGGTATCTTACTACCCCAAAAAGGCATTTTTAGAATGTTAAAATCAAATTCGTCTCTTTTATCAAAAATATTACTTAATAGCAAATTATTCTTAACCTTTAATTGAAGGTCCAAAATTTAGCTGACTCATTATTATAATTAGTTTTTACTAATTTTAAATAGTGGGGATAATAATTAAGGTTAGGAACAAAGTCTACTACATTACTAAACATAATTAAGTCATCTATGTATCTGAAAAAGTAACAAGATTCATAACTAATACTTTCATTTTCATAAAAATGCAAGTAGATATTTGCTAAGCAGTTGCTAGCTGGTCCCCCTTGTGGTAAACCTTTAATTTGTTGATAATAAGCGTTATTATGGAAAATATAATTTTCTTTTAATACTAATTCAATAATAGAAATATATTTATCATATTTTAATATCATATTTAAAAAGTATTTGCTATATGCTATTTTAAGCATCTTAAACATGTCTTCTATATATATGGAATTAAATAAATTTTCAAAATCATAGGTATACGTAGAAATAATTTTTTTACTTAATATATAATGTCCATACTATTCTTAACAATAATAGAATTATCAATTTTGTCTAATGTAGATTGAATAATATTCTGTAGCTTTTTGCCCGGAAGTGTAATATAAGTTTTAAAAAAACCATTCGTAATAGTTCTAAATTTAACCGGAATTTTATGAAATTTAGGAGTTAGGAAAATATGAGGGAATTTATAATATCCGAAATACGTAAATCTATTTTTTTATAAAAAGCACAAATTCGATTAAAAATTTATCTTTTGCTTGAATTAGATTTTATAAAAGCAGAATTATTATGAAAATGTTTGTTTAGCATATTAGTATAAAGCCATTTGCAAATAATTGCATAATTACCCGTACTTTATCGACATAGACAATAATAAAGTTCTTTTGTAGGTCTGCAATTTGTTTCTTAATATTATTGTAAGTTATATCATTATCAGTTTTATAGTTGATGTTCAATAGCTCATTTAATACTTTGCATTTAAATTCATTAAAAGCTACAATAGGAAGACTATATTTAATAGCTAATTTTGTAATGAAATTACTAATATCTTTAGAAATTTGATTTTTAATAGCATTATTATTATTGGAGATCATTAATCTAAAACTACTACCTTTGGACATTATATCTCTAAGAGTATTATCTTTAACTATATTTAAAATACCAGTTACCACATGCTTGTGATGATCATTTACATATTCAGAAAAATCTTTACAATTACAAACAATATTATTATTAATTTGCAAATCATTAATATCATTGTAATTAAAAATTGAGCTACCTATTTTTTTATTGTATTTAAAAGTCTTCTTAATGCAAACGTTATTTATAGGCAGGCAATGAACATACTTATTAAAAATATTTGAGAAATTAACGTTATTATAAGATTTATTCATGAACAGTACGGTACAATACTCAGTAGAACTATTTACTAAATCTATGTCTTTAATATTGAATTTATGAATGAGAAAATTAATAATATCCTTAATAATATGTAAGGCATGACAGTCTTTAAAATCATACTTTTTGAGGATATCTCTAGTATACCTTATTTCTTTTTTATTTAGACCAAACATGAAGTGCTTGATTTGTTTAATGTTAAAAGACTTTTCACAAAATTGCTACAATAATATTTAATTTTAGAATCTATCTCCACAAGAAGTCTATGAGTTCTCCTCTTCCTACTACCTCTTTTCTCATACGTTTAACTTTATGTGTAAAGTCACTATTATAAAAATAATCCTTGTAATCAGAATGTTGAAAGCTAAGTAAAACATTTTTTCCAAAGAGAATAGTATTCAAACCATATGGATATATAGTGTTATAAAAATTAATAAAGTGGTTTTCCCACCAATACAGAGAGAGAGAGAGAGTGAACTAATAGTAGAGAGGAATTGAATGAATGTTCCCCTTATTTAAGATTCCAAAATGGCACTACATTGGCTATTTTTATATCCAAAATAATTATTCAATTTTAAACGTTAATTTTACATGTAATACTCAGATTAAGCAATAATAAAAGGTCAATAAGAATTTAAAAAAGCAAGCAAAGTGAAATAAACATTCAGATTCGGAAAGTAGTTTAAAATTCGTATACAACAAAGGTATAACAATTTAAATATATCTTAAGAAAAATGTTGTGTGTTTCCATGGTAACGAATTGATATATCTCTTGATGTATTATTTCTGATTTCATACTTTCGTTCTAAATTTAGTAGACAACTGCAGCCAATTTCATATGATGTAAATATTTCATTACAATGAATTTAGTTAGCATTCTGCTGCAGTTTTTAACGATTTTCGCTGCATATACACATACATCAAATACATCTACCTTTGGAAATAATGATAAATTGCTGCGTTGTTGAGGGATTTTAGATGATTTGTCAAATGATTAGCTTTGAAATTTATTATAATTAATTGTTATTCAGTGATGAAGATAAAGTGTTCTAATATATTAGCTACTCCTTTAGTATCCCTGGATGGGGACTTATAAAAGCATGCTGTATCTTAGAAACACTTTAGTTTATGTTTTTGTATGTTTGAATAAAGATATTATAAATTTATATTCAAAGATACGTTCCACTTTTTATTGTCCGAACTATGCATTTGCATTTTAATGCATTTGTTACATTAAATAATGTACTTTTAATAGTGCAGGAAGCATATAAACATTTATGAAGTGCAAAACCTTAAAAAAAGAAGTAAAAAGTATTTTATCCGAATATATTGAACATAATGTTATTTTTATTGATTTTACTAAATTCTACAAAAAGTCGTATAAGTTTTATATGAAACAGTAGCGTAACAATCACTCGCTTAAAGCTGTGTTACACATCAAAATAAATATTTTTCTGAGATTTCCCGTTGTTTCTTTTGTAAAATTGCTGAAAAGTTCTAAAGAAACAAATTTGTGAAGAACTATTTTTCAATGGTATTTTTTATGTTTACAATTCAAAAGAGTGACATACAAGCATTAAAGAAACTTTTTGCTGCTCTAAGAGCTATAAAATTCGTATATGCATTCAAAGATAGGTTGAATTTGTTAGCTCATAATATTCTAAACAAGATTAGATTCGGGTATTATGGTATACAGCATTTACAATTCTAAAAATAATTTCAATGGGGTTTTTTTGATAAAAAAAAAATCTCCAACATCATCATGGATATATACTATAAACGATTGTAAGGACTTATCACTCGTCAAAAAGAATAATATTTATTTTGGTGTTAAAAAAATTTATTTTTTAAAAAAGGATAAATGGCGGATAATATGGAATAGATGGTTTAAACCGCTGGAAAACTACTTAAGATTTCCCAAAATGTAATTATTTTTAAAACATGTGAAAGTCCTGTCTGTTTTGCGTTTATTTAAAAAAAACCACAAACATACATTATTTCTTTGCTCCAGTACAATCAAGGTATGCCTACAGAAAACAGCTAAAGCAGTGAATACAAATTTCCCCTCGTTGATCTTCGAGGAATTTTTCGTTACAGAAGATATATTCAGCATCTTTGTTTTCTAGTTCTTTAATTGATGGCCTGAAGTCCATTATAGATCATCCATCAGAATGAAGGAATTAGGACTGATTTCCTAACAAAGTGTCTTTAAATGTTCCTTTGTTCTGAAGACTCTGGCTCCTCCTTTTTGTCCTTTTCTCTTAGTATATCCTCTAACACTTTTTCATATTAGGAGCACGTTATTATAAAAGAACATCCAGCTTTCTTGCCTGTTATTTATGTTTTGTTTCCATTCCAAAGAATTCATTTTTCAAAGATGTACTTTAGTTTTAAATATGGATTTATTACTATTTATATAATTAAAAACTATTGTTTAGCTATCAATATTATATTTCAAACTCTCATTTTATATTTTTATTTTTATTTAGTATATTTTGTCGGGTATTATATGGAATATTATCCTTTTACGTCGGATATTATGAAATACTAGGTATTCCATTATACCCGACATGCCTTCTTGGAAAATGAACCTTTAAAATTAACTACAACGCATGCTCAGCTTAAAAACAACCAAAGTATTACAAACTACAATTCTTTAAGCGTACATTATGCTTAACTGTAATGTTCAAATCACATGTATACTAGCAAGTAAAAATGTGTGAAAACTTACCAGCAAAAACTTTTGAATATCGGAAAAAGCACTTAGTTCTGTAGCGAATAGTACGGCAACAACAATCGGGAAACTCTCACTGCAATACATCATGAGGGTTTCTTTTTTTCTGCAGTTCAAAGTTTCCCCTCACACTAGCAGCTACAAACAGAGCCAAAATCTTGGTATTCCATATTACCCCCAACTACCCCATAATACTCGACTCTTATCTATAAGTTAAGAAACATAAAGTTTAATATATTTTATTCATTTATTTCTAGCTTCCACGCTAATTTTAAATTAAAAAAATTAATTTTCCTTTATTAAAAAATTATTAAAAAACTTATGAAAAGGGAAGCTTAAAAACTTGTATAATTTTTTAGATGTTTCATCAAAAGTGTCATTCGATAAGAATGATAAGAATATGTAAATGAAACAAAATTAAACAGTTTAATTTTAAGAAAAAAAAAGACGTTTAGATGATTTTGTTAATGAGTACAGCCACAGCAACAAAATGTTGAACCAAACAATAATTCGAGAAACTAAATTAAAACGGAAAGCAATCAAGTTGCAAATTGGTATAATTTTTTTAACACAATTTGCATTTACAGAAACAATTCATGCAAAATAAATCAAACTGTTCTTCAATAAACATAATTTATTGAGCAATAAGACGATTTTTACACATTTTAATAAAAAAGTGTAGTTTATTTACCAAACGATATTTTAAGAGAGGAAAATGACTAATCGGATTTTTAAAACATTTTTGAGTACTAAAACTTTTTAACGAAATCAAATAAATATACTTTTCCACTTTTGAAATGGTCATGTTAGTATTATTTTATTTATTAATACCAGCATTTTGCAAGGCTATTTTATTTTTCTTTTAAACTAATAATACTCTTTTGGGCTTCATATTCATATTTTAATAAACATTGAAACAAGCCAGTTTGTAAGAATATGTTTCTACATTCTTCCTTTTTTTTCAAATTTAATAAACACAGGAATAAAATATGTTACACTATTCACGGAAAACTTGGGGAGCTATAGTTGTTTGTTTTTTTTATTATTTTTCCTCACCTTATAACAGCAGCTTGTGCTTGTTTTAAAATAGCTCTTTTCCGTTATTATGCTTGTGGGGATTAAAAAAGAAAAAAGTGAAATAATTATGTCGTGTATTTTTGAAAAAATTATACTTTGAAAACGTAAAATCTGCATTTTCCAATTTGTCTGTCAAATAATACAGAATTATTTTTCTTAAGGAGTAAAAGAACTCATATTTTATGCTTTTTTTCTATAAAAGTACTTTCATCGAAAAAACGTGGATTATACATTTTGAAATATTTTGGCCTATTTTAATTTAAAAAACTATTTTTCAAATAATCTGTCAAATTTATTTTCTATTATTTTTTAAGAAAGAAGTATCCATATACTCCTTTACCGACTACATTTTTTTTCCATTTTTGATCAACATTAATTTCAAAATTGCTTCAGATTGTATGTAGCATCTTTCATTTTTCTGCATACAAAGTTATTGCAAGTTATTATCTTGACGAAACAAGAAAAAATTCATAATGTTGCATTTTGTTATTTATTAGTCTCAAGTATGTATTTGAGTTAATTTATTTCTAAGCAAAAAATTATTCAATATCTTTAAAGCAGTGTAAGTAAAATTACTTGAAAAAGAAGTTGTTATAAATCTGTGATTCATTCTTACTAAAATAATTAAGTTTACAAAAGGGGAACATACTCTGAATATATTCCTTAAGCTTGTATATTTTTGATATCTAAAAAATAACTTTCACTGTTATTCTGTGTGAAACATTTAAACCATTAAAAATTAATTTATTTCAAATTTCATTTAACTTACAAGTATGGCAAACTTAATGATTTTAATTTTCGCTGTCATTTTAAGTTATCGCACATTTTTTTTCTACATTTCATTAAGAATCTGTGTTGATTTAGAGAAAGCATGAGAAACTCAAATGATATAACATCAATTATATGGTATTACACTTGTAGAACACGCAAAAGCAAATCTTAGTTTAAATATGAACATCTGTAGAGACAATCTTAACACTAGAATGTCCGTTGGTGTCCATTGGACACCGGAGCTTGTTTATTTATTCTCCTTTTCCCATTTTTGATGAGAATTTGAAAAAAATTAGTGATTTTAAATCATTTTCTATGGTGAATACACAGAAAAGTTTTGTGGTTCTAGGTTAATAAAGGGAGATTTTACAACTAAATATACCTAGAACGTCCGCGGTGTATTTTTAATACCACGGCAATTTATCATTATAAATAGCAGTCGTTCAGCAAAAGATAGTTCACTAAGTAGATACCATTAGTAAAACAATCTTCCGGAAGTAATACCTTGCACTTATTACGGTATGAACTTATTTTTAATGCATTTCTAACTTGAGGAATTATGTATTATCGCACTTATCTCGCACATTTGGTATTTTTAGTGCCTTTTTCGTTAGAGAGAGATGATGTCAATTTATAAAGCAAAAGGTTGTTTTATACATGCATGTTTGTAAGGCCATAATTTAAAATTAATTATTACTTTTCCTTAAAAAAACATTTTTAAGCATTTAGTGGTTTATTAAGAGTTTTTAGCAATGTTGTGAACTCACTACTCCTTCCATGGTGTGTGTATTAAATGTTTCTTTCCAATAAGTTTTTCCTGTATTTATATTATTGATTCCCGCTATTGTAGCCGCGAGAATATTGTTTTAAGTTAAATCATATTTTCATTTCATGAGGAATCAAATTAAAAAAAAACAAGTAATATAAAAAAAATATTTTAAGTCAACTCCTACTTAGATCAACAAAGAAAAATTTTATTTTAGCTACTTTTTATTAAATAGTTACAATTAATATAAAGATGTATATACATATGACAGAATCACAATATTAAGTGGTAATTAATTTTTATTAATTATCATCAAAGTACTGTATTATCATCCAAAACAATCGTGTATATAAAATTTCAGTTCAACAGAATGCCTTAAAACGTGAGAAAAAAAACATTTTCAAGCTTTGACACAAGTCGCCAAAAGGGTCGCTAAGGCACAAAAAATGATGCCAAAGTGGCTGTATTTGTAATTTTTTTAAATAATTAGTTTTAGTTAATTAATTTGTATCAATTATAATTAAATTATTGTATTGTCCTCCAAAATAATCATGTCCATAAAATTTCAGCTCAGTTGAGCGCTTTAAAGTGTATTTTATTAACGATTGAAAATTCCACCAAGATAAATAAATGAACAAACAAATAAAAATAAATATACAGAGAGTGTGAGTTAAAACAGTAGGAATTGAAAAAATATTTAAAAAACTAAAACAATTTAAAGTATTGGTTTTCTCACAGAAAGTTCATGTGCCAATTTTAAAAGAAAACTGAAACGTCGTAGATTTAAGTTCAAGCATGCATTTGTTAAAGTTTACAGGTGCTACTCTGTTCTTAACTATCTTTCAGGCAACGTCCTGATCATACACAGCACAGTACTGATTCGTTATTTTAGGACATTTTTATCCGATTGCCGTCTTTAACTCGTCTAATTGGAAGCAATATTTCTCAGAATTTATTGTCTCGTTGTTTAGTATCAGTTCATAACGGAGGATCCCTTTCAAATCCCACCAGACACAGAGCACGACCTTTTCCGGATAATCAACTTTTGGCTTGGCTAAAGATGGCCCCTTTTACTTACCCTAGAACTTATTTCCTTTGATATTATTTTAAGTTATCCATTGTTCACCACATGTAACTATTTACTCCAAAAAAGGCGTCTCCTCGTTATGTTTATACAGCAAGGTACGAATGGAAATACCATTCCTCAAATTTTTCTCTATGAAATCGTGGGGTATTCATACATCAAAATGGTTTCTTTTGTAAAGCCTCACAAAATTTTCATAGATAGGGGCTTTAATATTTGTAACATTCTTCATTAGTACTTTAATCTGGAGTTTCTCAATCGGTGGGGCGCCCCCCCCCCTTTGAGGGGCGTGATAGCCTTACAAGGGGGTCGTGAACATATTGAAAAGTCGAAAATAAAAGATTTAAAAAAATTACAAATTTACTGAAGGAAGCAAAACAAAATATATTCTGACATAATAAAAGTAAAAAACACATTTCTATTAATATAATATACTTAGAAATGCATCAGTACTGCACAATGTATTTGATAATTAATTTATCAATACTAAGTTAGGAACAAAATTAATTATTACTAGTGACTCCCATGGGCTTGTCATATATAAAATTTAATACTTATCTTGATAATTTGAACAAGTTAAAATTAAAATCTTATTGTGGCTTTACATCTAATACTTTATCATTGAATTCAATACATTGTTATAGTACAGAGGGGGGCGCGATGAAATTTATGATTGAAAATTGGGTCACAAGTATTGAAAGTTTGGGAAGCACTGCTTTGATCTAATCTTCATTTCTAATGGAGCACCTACGTGGGCACGATCTACAGGAGAATCTACAGAGCTAACCCGAGAGAGCGGGCACTGAGTCACCCTATGCTCACGAAATCGTTAATTCTGGGAAAACAGTTTATTTGCTACCAATGATCTCTTGACAGAGAATCTTCCTATATAACAGTCTTCATGAGAAATAAAATGTATTTGTCACACACCCCTCTTTTTTGAGAGGTATGGGGCAAACGTTTTTTACAATCTTAAGGTACTTGGTGTGATCACTTTTGTGTTCCAAAATATTTTCTACGAACATGCTACATTTATCCCCTGAAAATAACTTAGTGGATTTGATTGCTGTGTTGTACGACATATTATAGTTTATAAATGTAAATGAGTGCAATATAAAAAAGAAATGGGTATCTTAATCTCTATTGAAGAAAGTTGAAACTGATCAAGCAAGGGAAGAACCATCTGAAATAATGAATACCAATCATGATAGAGAAAGTAAAATTAAGAAAAGCGTTAAAGGGACACAGTACGATTCAATTGACAAAAATCGGTCAAAAAATCAAATCTAATTATTTTAGTCTAAATTATGTTTTATATACTTTTCTACAAACTCACAAAATTTGAAAGCTCTAAGTTTAAAAAACGCAGAGTTATGATAACTTTTACGTTTGTTTTGAATCACATTCCAATGGTAAATCAAAACTTTAAACTGACTTATCTCAGAAAGATAAAATAGCTAGTTTGTCTTCATTTAAAATTCTAAGGCTGTTTTTTTTCTACTGTTCTTAATACTTGGAAATTTTTTTCACTTGTTGCTAATAGTACATGGAACAAAAGTTGGTATGTATTTTTCAATCAAACCAATACTTAATTTTTAAAAAATAATTGAAGTTAGAATTTACATATTTTTAATGGAATTTTCAAGAAGCATTCATAAAAAGAAGTATTGAACAAATATCAATCATGTTATCACAAAACCCATACCAACTTTTGTTATACATAGATTGATGTACTTGTAAATCAAATTTCATATATGTACGTCAGTTTTTGTAGAAGGAGTAGCATTTTATAAAATCACTTCATCAGTTTCCAATTTTTCCCTTAAAAATTAAATGGCTAGCTTTTTATTAAATTTTGAGTACAAAATCTGTTTTACATCATACTTACACATAGGAGTCAACCAAAAAAATTATAAAAATCATTAAATTAAAAAATTTTGCGTAAATCGTACCGTGTCCCATTAAAAATGAAACGTTTGAGTTCAAAGAAAAATTTTAAAAAGCTACCAAAAGAAGATCAAGAAAAATATGAAGCCGTGAATGTACCACAACACACACTTCCCCCTGACAAAAAGACACAAACAAGAAAAAGTTCAAAATGATATTTGTCGATCATCAAAGGAAAGTAAAACTACAATAACTCGAGTAAAATATGTCAGTTTTGCTTGCAAATAACATTCCTGCAATTTTAATCAAAAGTGTCTGTGTGTGTGTGATTTGTGTCTTTTATTAAAAGCCACGCACATTTGAAACTTCTTGGTTCAGTTTGATTAATATTTTTTTTCTCAAATTGTCAAAGAGAAATTGAAAAGTCCTTAAAAGTAGGTAAGTATACTTAAGTTACTTAATTAAATTTTTCACTGAAATTACGTTTTTTTATCGTGTACAATAAATTAATTTTAAAAAATGATTGGGGTGACTCAGTCACCTCACGCGACCATTAACATTAGTATTGAGTGTGCGCCTGCTACCATGTTAAAATCATTAGCTTTTAAAATTAGGAAACTACTTTCGTCAGTGCTATAGTTGATGGATTATCGGAAAACCTACTTCCCGCAGGGAAGCTCAATCTCCTATCTTTAAAGAACTGGGTGGTTACATGAGTTCAGCTTATCTTTCAGTCCTTTGCTGCCTTTAATAAAATGAAAATTTAAAAATAAAGTCCAAAAGAATAATTAAAAGCATTAAAAATTAGAAAATTATAATTAGGTGTATAATCCATCAGTGCATATAATCTTGTTGGCCACTTGTGAGACATTTTTGGTTCCCAGTAAAAAAAAGCATTAAATGCCTAAAATACACCGTTTTTTCTCCTTCTTATTCATGGCGTATAAAACTGGCATCAATTAACTAAAACTAAACTTTCTTCCAAGTAGAAAGTGTAAGTATGCCATTTGTGTTTTCAATCTTTCTGAAATATTCAGATACTCCCTTTCGCCAACTACCTAGGCACAACTTTCCGGACAGCCCAATAGAATAATAAAAATTGTTATCTTTTGTATTTTATTGTTCATAAAATATATCTTTTTTATAATGCAAAAGTTTACAAAAAAAATAGTAATTAGGGTTATCAAAATAGAACTTTCTTCTGAACTAAATATTTTTAAAACTCTTATTATCATTATTTGCATTCATAAAAAGTTAATAAGCTGTTCAGGACATAGAGTTTAATCATCCCATAAAGCAGGAAGCAAAATATCGATTACTTCTTTAAAAAAAAAAAATCTCAAGAATAAATCTTATAATATTGAGGGCACTACCTTTAATGAATGTTTAATCAATTTTATCTCAGCTTTAAAAAGGAAGGAGTCGCATTTTCCTGTTTTGAAAAGATATCCTGAATTTAAAAAGTGTAACAAAGAAGAATTTAAAACTTATCTGAAGTAAACAAAACGGAGTCCCTATTCTTCCCGTATGTGATACTCTGAATAGACTTTTAAATAAAGAATATTTTCATTAAAAAAAAACAGTTGCTTTATCTTATTAGTATTTAAATATGTAGTAAAAAGAAGAAATTTTAATTTACGAAAAAAGATACTTCAACGTTGATGCACACAAGAGTTTTTCAAAAAGGAGTCCAGCGTTGCAAGTCCACCATTCTCGTATCATACTTCAATATGCCACCAAACATATTGTTTTGATTTTATCGTTTGTCGCGCGAGAACAAAAATTGTAAAAACTAAATTATTGAATACATAATTAGCATTAATTAACAAAATAAATTATAAATAACAAATACTTAATTAAATTTTACGAAAAATATGCATAGGATTATATTCACAATCGAAAAAAAAATCAAGGACTATTGGGGGAAGACGGACCGGTGATTCCAACGATATTATTTTTTGTACATTGATCAACACTATTCATCAAGATTTTTTAAGTACTTTCAACCGAATATTTTCAAGTGAATTTTTTATAAAGTATTGAATAGAAGTATAAAACAATTACTTCTCTCTCAAGAAAAGATGGAAGTCTTAGCACCGATAACATAGCAGTATAGTAGCTGTGAATTTGGATTTGTTTTGAATTTAAACAGTGGTTTTTGCTTAAACACTCTGCTTTCTTCCACGTTTCACAAGTACACCTGCCATCTTAAACTCTTCTTTTTACAACATTTGATTAAATTTGAAAGCAAGCGATTGAAATCAATAGCTAACAAAGTTCCGGTACTGAAAACAATTTGGCGATTGAAATTGGTTTTTATTTACGTTGCGTTCTGAAGCAACATAAGAGATATTCTCTCGTAATGCTCAACCACTGTCAGTTGTCCGAGATGACACCTGAGCTGGCAGATCTCCTTCTTCAACTACCACACCATACTAACGGAAGGACTTTGAGCCTTGAAACCTCCTTTTGCAACTCTTCTGAGATTACGTATATGTCGAAAATGCAGCTCTACGAGTTTATCACGCCAATTTCGAGATCACAGAATTTTTCAGAGCTTATATCGTCAACTTCGGGAAACACATTCATTCCAAGTCGTCAGACATGTGATACTTGTCAACTAAAGTATGTATGTAGTCCAAGCGTGGAAGAAAGCATCTTGTACGGTTGTGGCTGATAGACGAGAAGAGGGTACAAGGGATGTTGCTCATTAAGTAAGTGTGAGCCGTCAAGCCGTTTGTAGAGTCTTTAAGGTATCCGACTACGTTCGGAACCTTGATTTTGCAAAAGCGTATTAATGGATAATATTTATGATATTTAGTGTCACTTAATTAGAAAATGTATATAAAATTGTTTTAAGAATAGTATTACAATAAAAAATTATTTAAGTACAATTTTTTGACAAAAAATGAACATAGAATGACTCATTTTAAAAATATTCTCCTTTTGTGAAAAATACTTCTATTATAATAATATTTTGCCTGTATATAGCTCAGACCTCTCTACAAGAGGCTCAACTAGAATTTTTTAAATATATAACTTAGAAGTGGGTTTATCCATGTTTTACGACAACAAAGGGGAGAAATTTTAAGAAGAAAACGCCGATAATAATTTCAATGGGTTGTAACTCTGAAAATAATGTGAATTTTCAAAAATCATAATTGAGCCTCTGTACAGAGGTTTGAGATATATACAGGCAAAATATCATTATATATAATAGAAGCATTTTTCACAAAAGAAGAACATTTTGAAAAAAGGTTATTCTAAGTTAATTTTTTGCCGAAATATTGCATTTAAATATTTTTTTGTGTCAAAATGTCCTTAAAGCAGTTTTATACATGTATTCTAATCTAAGTGACACTAAGTATCCTGAAAATTATCCATTTATGCACTTTTTTAAAATCACGGTTCCGGACGTAGTCAGATACCTTAAGCAAAAATTGCTCACACATGTTCAATTTTCAGCGAGTATAAGCTTTGAATTCGGCAGACTATCCTTCTCCTACTGACAGTGGGTAGTGCAGCAACGCATGCTGCAACTGGACTTCATAGCTCATGTGTGCTGAACAGTTATTGTAAACATTTCACCTATTAACGACACTTTCAATAAACACTGTCTTTCCTTTCGTCTCTTATTTTTTGTGTTTGTGCCTCATCGCGTCACTTGCGCCGATACATTCCTATACAGTAAATGATTGCTACAATGTCCTGTACCTACCCTTAACGTTTGTGCCGTGAATTCGAGACCATCTTGTATTTTTTACCACTATTCCCTAATTCCCTAATCTTGAGAATTGAACTTTTTCAACTGATCACGAGTCCGTTACCTTGTCCACTAGGCTACCGTAGCCACTGGACCACATTGGTAGATTGGTTTGACACTCCAAGGTTGTCGTCCCTTGGTCTAGTCCTTTAGTGAAAATTTTCAAAAAAACTAGTAGCTTTACTTTTAAGGTATCCGACTACGTTCGGAACTGTGATTTTAAAAAAGCGCATAAATGGACAATTTTTATGATATCGAGTGTCACTTAGATTAGAATACATGTATACAATTGTTTTAAGGACATTTTGGCAAAAAAAATTTATTTAATACAATATTTCGGCAAAAAATTAACTTAGAATAACCTTTTTTCAAAATGTTCTCCTTTTGTGAAAAATGCTTCTATTATAATATTTTGCCTGTATATAGCTTAGACCTCCGTGCAGAGGCTCAACTAGAATTTTTGAAGTATATACCTTAGAAGTGGGTTTATCCATGTTTTACAACCACAGAAGGGAGCAATTTTAAGAAAAAAACGCCAATAATTATATATATATATATATATATATATTTAAATGGGTGGTAACTCTGAAAATAATGTGAATTTTTCAAAAATTCTAGTTGAGCCTCTGTAGAACGGTTTGAGCTATATACAGGCAAAATATTATTATAATAGAAGCATTTTTCACAAAAGAAGAACATTTGGAAAAAAATTATTCTAAGTTAATTTTTTGCCAAAATATTGTATTTGAATAAATTTTTTTTGTCAAAATGTTCTTAAAACAATTTTATACATGTATTCTAATCTGAGAGACACTAAATATCCTGACAATTATCCATTTATGCGCTTTTTTAAAATCAAGGTTCCGAACGTAGTCGGATACCTTAAATAACAACGACTTAAACATACGGAGTTTTTATTTATTTATTTATTTATTTATTAGATAATTCAAAATCTGCGACTATCAGAAAAATAAGTGTTATAAAATTCCCAAGGAAAGATTAATCCACGTTTTAACATAAAAAAAACTTTTTCTAAGGCTATACAAACCTTTACGTGTGTTCTAATCAATTTGTTTTAAAAAGAAAACGCATTCCTAGTACATTTTAATTACAGATTTAAAAAGGAAAAACAGGGGAAACTACCTTATTTTAATTTTTTTCTAATTAAGAGCTAGTGATAAAAACATATATTGACTGTTGTGTAACATTATTAAATGGTTTTATACGTTCTATTTGTAAGAAAAAAAATGAGAAAAGATTTTGACAATGCATTCTATTAAAATGAGTACAAAAAGAGTAATCCATTTTAATTGAAGAAAAAAAATGCATTTTTGCTGAGAAGAAAGAAGAAACTAAAGAAGTATATTTGTTGTATTTTTTACTGGAAATAGTAAAAATGTTACGAAAAAATTCAAAAAAATTGTATCTTGAACTCATTAAATTTAATGATA
>BMAV01021475.1:156708-175293 GCA_019973955.1 Trichonephila inaurata madagascariensis
TTTTCTTAAAATTTCTCCCTTCTGTTTTCGTAAAACAAGGATAAACCGACTTCCGAGTTATGCATTTCAAAAATTCTAGTTGAGCCTCTGTACAGAGGTCTGAGCTGAATACAGGCAAAATATTAATACAATAGAAGCATTTTTTACAAAAGGAGAACATTTTGAAAAAAGGTTATTCTAAGTTCATTTTTTGCCAAAATATTGTATTTAAATAAATTTTTTTTGTCATAATGTCCTTAAAACAATTGTATACATGTATTCTAATCTAAGTGACACTAAATATCATAAATATTATCCATTTACACGCTTTTGCAAAATCACGGTTTCGAACGTAGTCGGATACCTTAATGGAAAGATGACTGCGGTAACCGAGTAATCATAATCCGAACTCTCCGTCATTGATTCGAATCCTGGAACTCTTGAAGATTCTTAGTGCAGAGGGGGTGATGACCTTAATGGGGTGGCTCAAAATTCTCACTTTTAAGAGGTGGGTAATTTTGGAGAGTGGGGTAGTAACTCCTCGTGTCTTCCTCGTAACTTGATCGGGGTTCAAAATTAAGATGTCCATTGCGTATAGCCGTCGTGAAGATTCTCGTAGTGCAGTTTTTATTAACAACCAATCATTACTGAATTGGAAGTAATTTCAATGCCTTCAGAGTTATTGCACAATATGTACACTAGGGTGGATCACGTTTATATGGAAGAAAAGTTACTACTGATCAGAGCCTGCGTATGAATAAAAATGTTCCTTGGTAAAGAGATTAGAAAAAATAATTTTAAAGTGATTTCAAAAGATTTAATATTATCACAAAGGTGTTGAATCTTTGAAAATTTTGGAAAAAGACTTCATTTTCGAGAGAGGAGGGCATTTAGATTCAAAATAGTTTTTATCTACAATATAAAAAATCCAAAACGATTATTATTATAAATGAGTACTGAGTAGTGACTAGTACAATGTACATAGTACAGCATTCCACAACTCCAGCTCTCTCTCTCCACATCATCCAATCCCTCCGATCCACAGTTTTTCCGTCTTCCGTTCTGCCAGGCACTGTGATTTCGATGGTAGATTTTTTTAAGAAAAATTAATTCTGAACAAGCTGTTCAATGTACCTAATTTTTTTTCTTGTAACTATTTAGTAGATGTCTCATTGCAATATATGTTAATGAGCACTCAAGTGCCTGCTTTTCTTTTTCAAAAATTGCCTTGTCTTTTTACCATAAAAAAACCTCATATACCTGACTTTCATTCCCATTGTGGCAATATTTAACATAAAAGTTTTTTTTTAATTTTATTTTCCCCTTATTTTATATAACAGAGAACATCTTTTCCGCATAGGTAGGTTTCAAAATTGCGAAAAAAAATTCAGTCCATCATAATGTACACATGTATACGTTTAAAGATTCTTTTTTTAAGTACATGCATTATATTTATCTCACTTAAATTACAAAATTTCATGATTTCTGGTTCTGAAATGAAAATATTTATTTGTTTTTATTTTAGTAATGTACATTAGCACAAAAAGGAAGGTTTTTAACCTTTTGAACATCTATTGAGAGTTTTTCATAGCACAATGTTTAATGTGGCGGAATTCATTTTTTATTCTTTTAAGGTTCAATTTTTTCCACCGTCCATTCATTCAGTTGTTCCATCATTGACTTTTAGTTACTTTTCTTCTACGGTATCATTGGAGCATATTCATTTCAATGACGTTTTGAAGTCCCATACAATTAAGCAGAAAGACCATTCAATTCTTTTAAAACAGATGGCATTAGAGGTCATAAAAGATATCTCTTCTGAGGCTTTGACTATTTATACGGATAGCAGCATATTTGAAGTTAGTAGAACAGTAAGTGGTGTATTCATCAGCAACTGTGAGGAAAATAGTAAATTTAGTACTCTAAACCTTGACTTTTGTTCTGTGTTTAGGTGAGAAATAACAGCTAGTCGTAAAGCTATGGAGTATACCGTTACTACTGATAAATGCAATATTTGGATATTGACTAACAGTAGAAATGCTATACAATATCTAAAGAATTGGCCGAAAATTTATCATAAAGTTGATCAGGATATTCTAGTATTTCTCTCTGGGCTTGGTCTTAGCAAATCGGTATGCCTTCAGTGGATCCCTTCCCACGCTGGGGTGTATGGTAAAGAGAATGCAGATACACTTGCAAGAACTGAATGTGGTTTTCCTATCTCAAACTCTGCAGATCTAATCCCTTTGGATATCTACTTCCTCCATAAAAGAAAATTACCCTCCACATGGAGCCTTTCACCAAATCATAACTGGTATGCTGCTAGACGCCCAGGACTATCTCTGTGGTGCAGTTTCCCAGGGCTTTCCAAACGGCCTTGCGGAGGTTTAGAAATGGACATTTGAGAATTATGAAGTTCCAGAATGGAGAAAAGATTCATTTTCCCTCTCTGTTCGCCTTCCTCAACTTCTTGGTCGTTTGGTCATCTCTTGGAGGTATTTGACAGATTATTCGTACGAATAAATCTTTCGGTCTGGTGTAGGCTTTTCTACACCAGAAGGATAAGCAACAAAATTTTTTCCTTAGTTACTTTGTGTAATTTTCAAATTGTTTTAATAATAAAAAAAAAGTTCCCTTCATTAATATTTAACATTCATTGATTAAGAACGAAGGGCAAGAAATAAATACTCTCAATTAGTTTAACTAAGCACCATTATATTTTCAGTAAAAAAAATATCTATTAGTGTAATAGTTTGAATGTTCAGTTAATTTAATTAAACAGCATACATTAATAATTTTTATAAAGTTTTTAATTGAAGCCTAAGTTTACTTTTCATCTTCTACCTCTCAATGAAGATTAGCATCATTTTTTAAACTTTAATTAATTATTTTTAAAAAGACTTATATATAAGGCAAAATGTCTTCGGGCACTGTCAGAAACATTTTATGTCTGAGACACTCTAAAAAATTAAATGTTTCCCTTCAAGAGTAGAATTATAATTTTTTCTCGTGAAAAGAGAGTTTATCTTTTCAAATTCCTAGCTAATAAAAATAGTATATAAAAAGATGTCAAACGTACTGAATGTTAATCGTCGATGTAAAAAAACAAAGAAAGAGCTCTTATAATTCAATTACCTTGAAGGGAAAAAACCTTTGTTATTTCACGTAATAGTACCTGTCTAAAGATGTAAAAAAAGAAATTTCTTCTCGTTACTTAAAAGATTCAACAAAACTTCTCATTTTTATGTTGCAGGAATAAAAAAATAGCCATCTTTGTTCTCTTTTCTTAGATTTGTGCCTCTTCTTGTATTTTTTATCAGTTGTATCAGTATTTCGTAATTAGAAAAATATCAAGAGATACTTTTTTCTATGTCTTTATATATTTATATATCCTGTACTGTTTTGATGCTTTGTCTCATTTTAAATTAGATTTATAGCAATTTAGTTTTAGTGATTATATATATGTATATACCTTTACTACATTTCTCTCTCTCTCTCATTAATATATATAAACATTCAAAGAAATACATCTATAAGCCACTTTACAAAAATACATTCTTCATAAAAAGTATTTAAATTTGTGTTTATCTCCCTTTACTAAAATAATGCTTAATATATCAGGTATTTAAAATTTCTTACTTTTGCAGAACGGGCATTTTTTCTTAGTTCTTTACTTCATTATTTTTCATCTATCTGGTTGATTGTTTTTTTGCCCAATATGCAATTTTCTAAATAATAAAAACTGGTTTTTACCACAATAGTGATACGATTTTTGTCAAAGTTTCTATACCATTAGGATGTACAGAAAACTAGAATAATACCCAATTTATTGAACATTTCAATTATGCAAGAGAAAATATCAATAAATTATACTACACCTATGAAAGCCCCTAAAAGTAAAGTCTAAAATTCAACATTCGGATCAACATTCATTGCATATAGTTCAAAAACTGTACAAATACACCTGGTTTGTTAATATATGATGTTATAAATTATTTTTTAATTCAGTCTACATTTGTATTGAATTAATAATGAAAAACAATTAAAGTCCGGTCATTTATGTAACACTTTCGATTTATTTTTTGTCCTGCTTTGTAAAGTCTCTATATCTTCGTTTCTATGGATTGTAGAAATGAAACACTTAAAGATTTAGAAACAATGATAAGTGGGCCTCACAATAAAGAAATAAATTAAATTGTGAGTGTAAGTCTAAAACCACTTCAAACACTTAGGGAAATACCTTAACCGCAACAAATACATTAATCGTTACACTTAATTTGTCATATATATGACATACACTGTGACAGTATGCAATACATGTAAAGCTCTAGAGTTAATTACTCAATTCTTGACAGTAGAAGTTCACAACACTAGAAAGTTCTAAACAGTCATATATCAAAACAGTCATTGATGGTATGTATGCCTTGACATTTCGTGTCGAGGGTGAATTGAAGTGGAATTAGGCGCTGAAATAAATTATTATTTAAATTACTTACCATTTCAATGTGAATTGAGTTTCAGCATGAAACAGAAGGGTGGCTTCCAATAAAATGGTTATCATCGATTGATATAATAAAAAGACCGTTGCTACTTATAAATGCAAGAAGTTTTTGTTTATTATTTTTGTTTGTACTGAACATTTTATGTTTAATTAGAGCTATCATTTCCTTTTATACAATTATTCACCTTGATTTTGATTTGTAAATAAATTGTTGTAAATGGCCAACTCTTCTGAATGCAATATTAAACCCCAGTAGCCTAGTGGATATGGTCACGAACTCATGAAAAGAGCACAATATATCCGACAATAGACGAAGCATTATATTTTTAATTTTAAATAGGAGAACTTTTTGTGGTTTATTTATTTAATAAGTAAATTATATGAAAAAGTCTAAAATTACAAAGTAAAAAAATTTAATACCTAAATTGGGGAAAATTAATGTAAAAATATATTTAAAATTACAAAAAAATTAGTCTGCAGGGAACAAAAAGTTCATTAACGAATTTTACATTTTCCAATGTTTAATGTTACATTTCTGAAATGACCTAAAAAAGGATAACGCATATATTTAAGTTTTCACAAAAATTAAACACATTTTATCTTATTCACTATATGAAATCGCTGAATTCTTACTGTGTTCAGATGATTGGCTTTAAATTTTGTAAAATGCAGGGATGATCTTTAAAAAAAAAATTTCTCAAAGAATTCTAATACACAATACATACGAAAAAAGTTCAGTTTCTCCTAAACATACCGTCTAAATTTCAAAATTTTCAAAAAAACTTTTTTTGCATATATTGCATTGAAAACACCAGAGATTGCACGCTCTCTTTTTAAAATAATTGCAACTGACCTAAGAAGTTATACCATAATTTTTTATCAAACCTGAAAGATTAAGGCAACCAGGCACTTCAAAAGGGTACATAGGATAAACCAAAAATGCTGCCCTGATCATAAATATTTATTGAGTTCAAATAACTGATTAAACATATGTTAGAATGTTAAAATTATACGATGTGAGACACAAAAAAACAAGACTAAGTGTGTAGCTTGAAAAAAGAGTCAAGTTGGCAACAACTGTTTTGATGACGTCATCCCACATACCTCCTCTATCCATGCGGCCAGTTTCAATTTAACTCATCATGCCAGTTGGGAGTACTGCGTCATTGAATGAACATGTGAAACTGTAATCTGCAGGAAAAATGTGTAATGTAAAATCCGAACAGTGAATCAACATCGAGTTCCTTCTGAAATTTAAGAAATCAGCCACTGAAACATTTCAAATGTTAACCGAGGCTCATGGAGATGAAACTTTGTCTTGAGCGCGTGTGTTTCAATGGCATAAGCGATTTTCAGGGGGAAGGAACAGCGTAGAAAATAAGGAACGTGTTGGGCGCTCAAAGTCAGCGATTACAGACCAAAACATCGCCAAAGTTCATGAGTGATCCGGGGTGACCTAAGATTAAATGTTCCTGCAGTGGGGAGGAGTTTGTTAACTTGGATAGGGAAGCTCTTCGACGCATTTTAACTGACGAATTACACATGAGGAAGATTTTTGCGAAGGTTGTTCCAAAAGTTCTGTCCCATGATCAAAAACTGTGCCTTAGAGACATGTGTGTAGACATGTTACAACGCATTGCAAACGAGTCAAATTTGTTGTAATCTATTGTAACATGTGACTTTTACCTATGACCCAGAAAGTAAGAGTCAGTTGATGCACTGGAAGTCTCCTAGATCCCCAAGACTCAAAGAAACACGCATATCAAATTTAAAATTCAAGGCAATGTTGATTGTCTTCTTCGGCATTAATGAAATTGTAATGATTGTGAGAAATTTCCCAGTGGTCAGACTGTTATAACCACTACTACACTGAAGTACTGAAAAGACTTCGTGAAAAAAATTAGGAAAAAAATGGCTCAGTTTTGGAGTGATGGCTGGCTGTTGCACCAAGACAATACACCCTATCTGTCAAGCAGTTCCTGACCAATCAAAAACATTACTGTGATGGGGCATCCTTCTTATTCACCTAATTTGACTCCATGCGACTTGCTTTATTTCCTACAGTTAAGTCTTGCTGTTGTTGAAGAAGTTGAAGATGTTCAAGCAAAAACGAAGAGTCTCCTGGCGGGCCTTCCAAAACCCTCGTTCCAGAACTGTGACCAGCAATGGCAACATCGAATGCAGAAGTAAGGGAATGTTGAAGTGGATTGCTTTGAAGATGATAATATCACGGAGAACTAATTCTATAAGTGCAATGACTTATTGCTTGGATATATTGTAAGTGCTGATAGAATTTTTTATAAGATTATTTACCTCAGTAAAAATTCCAACGTGTGTCCCCTTGGTAGCCTTTAGATTGTCTAAGCAACATAAGCCTTTTTAAAAAGGTTTCTTACCAAACTGGCAGCGATATTTGAACTTCACGTTGTGACGTCTCACGCATCCTTTCTCCAACATAACCTCTGTGTTCTTTGACGGCCACGATTAATGGCAAATCTTTTCCAACCCAAATCCAAGAAGTGAAACGAAGGATAGATGCAAATAAGATAACCTTTAAAAGGACAGAAGTTTTAGTAAGCGCGATGGCAATTTAGAGAAAGTTCAGTTCAGAAAAGATAGAAGTGTAAATTGACGGCTTACCTAAGAATCACGAAAATCTCGCCATTCATCCAAGGTACATACCATTGTACACCAGCTTAGATGAATATCTGAAGTGGATTGGACGTTGCTTAGAAATCAAGGTAGGAAGATTATATTCTGAATGCGAATATATTAAGATTGAGAGTAGGCGGATATAGTATAGTTATATAGATAAGTGATCCAATTGCGCGATCTGTGTTAATTACGGCTACGTGTTTTGGTTTATTCTCACTTAATATAAGGTTGTTTGATATATAAGTAATTCAAGTTAAACTCTTAATAAAAGTCATATTAAGAATTCTAAAATGTCTCATCATTTCGAGAATCCCACATCTCTAACTTACGCTGAAACCCCACGATATGGTCAACGAAGATCGACCATGTCACAACGTGATGCTTCACAAGGAGATTTAACAGTACTCTTTTAAAACGATTGCAGAACGTGTTCAACAGTTGATTCCCCCTCCCCCACTTGAGTTCTTCTAGGAAGATCCTTAACATTGCCTGTTTCTTTAAACATTTTAAACCATCTTTTATTGATTTTGAATCAAGAGGTTTGCTTCAATAACAATGTCGAAATTTATGCTGAACATTAACGGGTGATTTCATTTCGTGGGCACACATTTGCTTTCCTCTTGAATCAACGTCCTTGCGGCAAAATAATGGTGTATTCCTTACAAATGTTCCTCTGAGCCTCTCTTGAAAGAGTATTCGAGACATTTACTGCCCAAATGAAACTTATTGTACTGACCTTTTCAATGATAAAAAAAATGTATTATACAAGGTGATTCAAAAAAAGTATACACATTTCTGATGATGTAAATGAGTAACCGTCATGTGAGAGGTTGGCACCTCTCTCTTGTGCACCTAGATATGTGGGAGGTACGGAAGAAACACTCGCCATGATCCAATCAATCTATTTATTTATCACACAATGAAAAGACACAAATCCAATTAATAACAGTAAGAGAATGTCTCGATGCTAACCTCGAAAAGGGAACAACGACGGTAATACACGAACGATTAGGAGACTATCAAACTCGATCCTTACTTTATAAATGATCTAACCTATCATCCGATTTAATCTAATATCAATTTAATCTCAGTGAACAATCTTCATTTTAAAACTTCCTCCTAATAAGTTCTTAAACATAATAATTCAAATATGATACCATCAGTAACGATCTCACCTGAATCGGGTTGACCTCCTCTCCAACTCTGTATTCTAGCTAGAAAACTTCGACTATATATAGTAAGTTAATTTGAATATCACGATTTTCTTCTTCCAATGAGTTGGTTGTGAATAACGCGAACTGATAGCCCAAAGATTTCCCAAGAGAATTAATTGAAGGATCGCAAATAGATCCGTCACATTCAAAGCCACGTACTATTTCAATGAACCGTAAGGAAGATGTATTCTTAAAGTCTGTGTCTCTTTCCTGACGAAAGTAACTCAGAAAATAGCCACAGCGCAACACGTGTGAGATTCTCCTAACATAAATGTATTCTGTGCAGTATCCAAGAAGAAGGTCTTCAAACCCTTCTCTTTTTTTTAAGAAAAAACTGTAACTGAAGTATTTTCTTTCTTTTTTCTTTTTCTTTTTTTCTTTTTTTTCCAATTCCTACTATTAGCTTACAATCTCTATATATTTATTTATTTATATATATATTTATTTATTTATCTTGGAGGAATTTTCAATCGTTAATAAAATACATTTTAAAGCGCTCAATTGAGCTGAAATTTTATATACAGGATTATTTTGGATGAAAATACAATAATGTAATAATAATTAATAAAAATTAATTGATTAAAACTAATTATTTAAAGAATTATAAATACAACCACGCTGGCATAATTTTTGGCGACTTGTGTCAAAACTTGAAAAGGTTTTTTTTTCACGTGTTAAAGTATTCAGTTGAACTGAAATTTATACACACGATTGTTTTGGATGACAATACGATACTTTAATGATAATTAATAAAAATTAATTACCTCTTAATGTTGTGATTCTTTCATATGTATATACATATTTATATTAATCGTAACTTTTTAATAAGAAGTAACTAAAATAAAAATTTTCTTTGTTGATCTAAGTAGGAATTGACTTATAATTTTGTTTTTTAATATTACTTGTTGTTTTTTTATTTATTTATTTATTTTTATTTATTTTTTTTTTATATACGTTAACTTTTTGGTTGATGCCACAACTTCTTTCATCATTTGGATGGTGTGAGATATGCGAGATTACCTTAGTTAACATCTTCCTCACCGACGTATTGGAGGAGCCGTGAACTACAACATTCCACTCACCCAATGTCCACCCAAAAGCCCTAATTTAACACACCTTGGGGTATTTTTTTCTTGTGGGGCATCGTCAATCCCCTTCGATTTAACGGAGCTGAAACAGCGAATCACAGCCGTTGCAACGGACTTGATTCAGGCAGAAATGGCTTACCGGGTTGACGTTTCTCGTGTGACTAAGAGTTTCCACATAGAACAACTATGACTGTCTTTAATAAAACTTAAATAATCTCATACAATTTTGTTACAGGTAGCACATAATATCTTACATTATTCTGATTTATAGTACATTTAAACTGTATACTTCTTTATGAGGTATCCTTCTTTTTTTAAGGTATTCAACTACTTACGACAACTTTTTTTTAAAAAAAAAAAAATGGAGATATGGAGATTTTTTTGTAGTTTTTAAATTTATTTAGTACATTTTTTAAAAAAAAGGCTAAAATTAAGATGAAAAAAATAATTTATTACTATTAAATTGGGAAGAAATAGGTACAAATTGACAACAAATATTACAAATAGTAAATAAACAAATTCTCTATTTTTCAATTTTGATGTATTACTTTGCTACTCCTTTTTGAAATGACCTTCAAGATAAGAGATATTTGAATTTTTACAACAACTACAGCACTTTATCTTAGCTATTATGTGAAATTGCTTAAGAAAACAGTAATTATATTCACATAAAGAACTGCAAATTTTTTAATAAAACAGTGATTGATAAATCTGAACGTTTAAGCAATTTTACTGTTATACAGAATATACACGCAAAATTTCAGTGAATTATTTTAAAAACTTTTTGAGCAATCACTATCCCCGTTTGAACTCTTCGAAAAAATAAATTTCGAGTAAAACGCATTTTAATGTTTGATATCTTATGTAAAGTTATGGCGTCTGCTTTTACTAAAACACTTGTAGTTTTTGTCCTACTGAATGGAAAATAAAAACCTTGGTGTATTTATAAAGCTAATAAGATGGGCCTACAAAATAAAATCATAAAAAAATTTGTCAAATTTTTTAAAAATCATGATTTTAGGTTAGTGGGACAGCTTAAACTGTATACTTTTTTGTGAATAGACCTGTACATATTAAACAGTTAATTTTTAATGAATTTTTATAATCCTGGCAAGAAGAGGCTTAATCTTTCTATTTACATAAGCAAATTAAGAAATAAAATAATGTAAAAGAAAGAAAAAATGTAACAAATAATGAAGTTTTCACAGTGATAAGTTTCAGGAAATAAAAAATTTAGTTTTCATTTATTCTTAAAAACAAGAAAGATAAATAGAAATATTTTTGAGCTCAAATAATTATTTTCGAAAAAAGTTCAATTTTTGTGGCCAAATAAAAAAGAAAAGTCAAATTATCGAAAGGGAAAAAAATTAAACGATATAATATTCTTTCCGTCTCAATTTGTTGAAAAGATACTTTATAAAATACTTGAAGAAATTCTCTACATGCAACAATGAATTTTTAGAATCCAGAACTCAAAGAACGTTGAAGTAAAAAACTTTTTATTTCCCTCTTGAGCAGAATAAAGTTCTTGATACTAGTATTATGAAGAGATTTTGGGGGTGGCTTTCAAAAGAGAAAATGGGAAGTTTTCAACTTGGCAGAAATAAAACCTTTTTGTGGGAATCAGCGTTCCATGAAGAAAAGAAAGAAAGCTATTTCTTGTCATTTATCCTCACACTTTAAGAACCAGTTCAAAAAATCAGAATTTCAAAGAGACTACCCTTTCATCCGTTTAGTAGATCACAGTATATGAGATTTATCTCCGAATAAAAGGCTATTCGCTGTATATTAAGCTAAATTATATGAATTTGTCAAATACAAAAATGTAATCCTCGTAACGGTAGATCTTTTTGATAGTTTGAATAGTTTGGAAAAATTGTACTAACTCAAGAAAATTTGCTCCGTTAAATCGACTTCATCAAAAAAAAGCTGAAAGTTCCAGTAGATCATGAGTTTGAAGATATTTACAACAAAACTCGGAGTTCCTTAAGGTATCACTTAGGATGTTAATCATTTTGTTGCATTTTATTATAAAATATACATCTTCTTTTTTAAAAAAAAAAGTTCTAACTTATTTTGTATATAAATATATACAAAAGAGTTATAATCCAAAGTATAATATATATAATATAGAATACTTCTTTCTTAAATTTTTATTTTTTTTAAAAGGATAATTATCAACATGGTGGCACTTAAAGTATCCATTCAACTATACCCTAAGAATTTAAACATTTTAACATAAAAATATATAAATATATTGAGATATAATATTATAAAAAGATATAAATATATAAAAAAATATTTGTTATTTATTTCTGCTAAATGTGATAATTGTGCGATAAACGAGACTTGACTCAAATCTCCCTTTTAAATCACTTCTCCTATTTAATCTATATTCCTCTCGTGTAGCTTTGTAATGCACACATACAACTTTAATAAGTTTTAGTGTAGTTAATTAACTATCTCTAGTGGACATAACATTTCGGTCGTTTGAGCCGGATGGTTGATAGAAATTTTAGTAATGTTTACTTTAATAAGAATTCATAAATGCATATGATATGCTTTTTCACACAAATTAACTTATTCTCTCTAAAGAGCCACAATAGAAATTTCCTTCAATACATTTTTAATTTATGTTCGTATGTTAATCTACTACAAAAGAAACAAATATGTATTTGAAGTGTCAGAACTTTTCTTTATGTTTATTAACTACCTGTATTAAATGGAAATTATTAAAAATATACCGAAAAAAAAATAATCTGTCTTTAGTGGCATTCGGTATGTTTCTTTTATTCATACACGTGGGAATATTTGAATCAATGGTGTTTGAAAAGATTTTCATTATTTACAAGTAAAGCTTCAATATATTCTTTTAAAAAAGTTTTTCCTTTTTATTTCTCACAAAATAGTGGATTATAGTGACATCTCATTAAAAAAGTATCTAAATGCAGGTTTATTAATCTCGTAATTTTAGTTCAAACCATGAAAAAATCACTTACAATACAATTTTTCGGTAGAAAGAACTTTTCTTTTTGAATAACGTTTCTGTCATGATATAAAACATGAAAATGCCCTTGTGGTTACTAAACCTAAGTTAAAACTCGTTATTAATTCAGGCAAAATTAATAAGATATTTATGTGTTTTTTTCTCTGGAATTTTGACCTGACTTTATTTTATTTTCCATGCAAAAATCTCATAAGATTTAAAAATTAAGAATAATTTCATGGAAAGATTTGATATTTATTTTTAAGCATAAAATTTATGTATCCTAGATTTAAAAAAATATGTTACCGTTAAAGTGTATAATTCGGTTATTTTATAGAATTACTAGGTATTTCATTAAATAAGTAGACATGTCAGTTAAAGTATATAATATAAATGAAACATTTCACACTTTACCTAGTTATTCTATGAAATAACTCACTGACCGTTAAAGTAAAAAATAAACAATATAAAAATTATTTTAAAAATTAATTGAACATAAATAGCTAAAATCTCTAAAAAATACATTTTATCCCTGTTGCGGATGATTTATTGATAAATAATAAAGAAAAGCAGATGGTATAATTTGCTATTACTCATATTGCTAACATTAGTTAGAAAGGGAGGGGGGGAATATGTTTTGCATTTGTTATTGGCACAATTATATATAACTCCTTGAACTTCAAGGATACACTTAGGGATTGCAATACCGGGATACCGAATACCGGTATTTTGAGCCATTTGTACAATTTTGAAATACCGCGGTATCCATAAGTTTAAATACCGGTTTTAGGTATTTAGTAGAAATTTCGTAAATTGTTTCCACTATGTTTATAGATCGCCGACATAGCAAAGTAGTATACGTCTTTGTTTTTATGTTAAAATTTTTAATTATTGCACCATGATAAAAATATATTATAAATGAAATCATTTTACATCTATTTCAGAAAGTAAAGATAATAAATGTCTATATTCCGCTCATTCTGTTTTTTTTTTTATTTTTATTTTTCCTAACTGGTCTACAGTTCTCAAGCAACTCATTAAATCCATCACCTGAATTTTTCATTGCTAGATACAACAGGATAAAAGACTACTAATCTGAACAAATTTTGACATAAAGTTTTTCTCTGATAAATAGAACTAAATACATTACTCCTAACTTTCTCGTTGAAAGAGGAATAACATATCCAAGCTCATCTGCCTTCCTTCATCCATCAACACATTTTACAACACTGTCTCCCTAAAGGGGGAAATTAATTAAACTGTGAATATAAAGCTGTGTCGTATTATCAAGAGAAGTTATAAAATATGTGAATCATCCAAGGCCAAAACTATCCTATTACAGCTCAGAGCGATACTGCACTCTCGCAGGTTTTGTAGTCTGATATTCGTATTTGAGAAATTAAGGTTGTATTTGTGAAGAAAATGCGTAATATTTCTATATATTTTTTTAATTGGTAAGTTTGTTGTTCACATTTTATTTGCATATCTCACTTTAAGTAATTTTTGCACAAAATTACGTTCCAGGCTTGATGACAGTACAATTGATGCATTATATTTTTGAAGATCGCATTTCAAAAATTTGTAATAGTGTCACAGATTGAATAGTGACAGCACACTTTTTTTGTGATTTAAATAAATAAAATATTCCTTTATTTTTTTCTGATTCTTTATGCATTGTTATAATTTACAAATTAAATTATTTTTTATGATATTTACGCTCTCTAATGAAACTGGTAAGTAAAACAAAAAAAACACCCAATGTTTTCTTTCTTTTCTAAAATTTCTACTACCAGTATCAAAACCGGTATCCCGGTATTAAGTTCTAAGAAATACCGAATACCGGTCTGAACTTTGAACGCTGTTTCAGCACTGTTAGATAAACAGGAAGCGGAGGGACGAATACCTTGTCCTGTACGTAGTCCCAGAGGAAGAAATCGCAAGGTGTTAAGACCATTTGCTTGGCCATTGGGTAATTGGCATGTTGTAGATCGCGGCTTATCCAATTCATCAGTGAGGAAGTTTATCGAGGTAAATTCGCACGCAAGCCGACCAGTGTGCTGGTCCACCATCCATTTGGAGAATGAAGCTGACAATGTCATCCTTCGCCAAAGAGTTAGCATATCCAAAACAAGTAATATAAAAAAAAAAAAAATTTAAGTCAATTCCTACTTAGATCAACAAAGAAAATTTTATTTTTTTTAGCTACTTTTTATTAAATAAGTTGAACACAGAAGACTGGATCGATGACTCGATCCTCCGCTCCCTATCATGAAACTACGATATTGCTGGTGTTGTTAGCTTGGCTTGTTGAAGGAGGATTGGCTTCATTAAGGCAAGGATCGATGGGGTAGCTGGTTTTGGCTATTGGGATTGAGCATTGCTATTGGTTGTAGAATAAGCTTTTAGAGACTTCTTTTTATTAAATAGTTAAAATTAATATAAATATTTATATACATAGGACAGTCACAAGATTAAATGGTAATTAATTTTTATTAATTATCATTAAAGTATCGTATTGTCATCCAAAACAATCGTGTGTATAAAATTTCAGTTCAACTGAATGCTTTAAAAGGTGAGAAAAAAAACCTTTTTAAGTTTTGACACAAGTCGCCAAGAGAGTCGCTAAGTTGCCAACGTGGCTGTATTTGTAATTCCTTAAATAATTAGTTTTAATCTCAATTAATTTTTATTAATTATCATTAGATTATTGTATTGTCATCCAAACTAATCATGTATATAAAATTGCAGCTCAATTGAGCGCTTTAAAATGTATTTTGTTAACGATTGAAAATTCCACCAAGATAAATAAATAAATAAATAGAGAGTGTAAGCTAATAGTAGGAATTGAAAAAAGGCTTCCCTGACAGTTTGCTCGTATAAAAAAAAAGGGGGTCAAAAACTTTCTTTCTTTACACTACATAGAACACATTTATCTTCAAGAAATATCGCACGTGTTGCGCTGTAGCTATTGCCTGCGTCACTTCTGTTAGGGGCAAGAAACAAACTTTAAGCGTACATCTACTTTACGTTATGCTGATGTCTTGACTGTCTTAGCCAGTTACTGTTTTACAGCATCAGAAAAGAGTATACTTCTTTTTGAATCTCCCTGTATTTCTGAGTTTTGAAAATTCTGTTATACGTTCTATATAAGCAAAAACTATCCCTATAATGGAACTGTTTTTTATGAGATTGAAAACATATGTACTGCAAAAACTATCAATTGAACTGAAATTCCAGGTTGAATATGTAGAACATGTTCCCAAGAATTTTTTTTCGTATGTATACAGGAGATGAAAGATTCTTTTTGGAAAAATAAAGGTAATACCAATCATTAAGATGCATATATCCGATAAGTCTTTTCAACAACCTTATAACATAAATAATATTCTGTGTTAAAATATACTTTTCCTTTCCTAATCATATTTGTAAGTACATTACTCAAGCTCTATACCACGAGAATCATCACACTTCTTTAACTTCCTTATACGCCTATTAAATGTCACATAAAACTTTTAAAATCATCAGAATTCACTATATTTTGTAGCTACGTGAAGCCATTAATTTTTCCAAGCTTTTTTAATGCTCCTTCAGATTAGTTAACTAACCTTAACAAGTTTTATACTCCAAACACTTTTAATGTCTTCTACTCCTAACTTCAATGAGCTAATTTCACTTTATGTTAACTTTTACGTGAGTTAAAAGTTTTTACTATAGAAAAAATTCACAGAAAAAAAAGGCAGACATATTTTAGGATTTTTAAATTTCTTCTAGAGTACAGAAAGAGAAAATTTTATGATAATTTAGTTTTGCTTTTGTATTTTTTTGTGTAGTTGTTTTAAATTGGAGTTTATTAACACCTCTGCTCTTTCTTCAACGTGTTTTTTTTTAAACGTACAACCCCCGCCTATTTAAAGTTGTCTGTTTACGCCACTGTTACAGGTGTACGTCTTACATACTTTAGTCACATTAGTCGATAATAGTACCGAGATCAACATACATTGAGGTGACAAAAGTCATGATGTACCTCCTAATATCGTATCAAACCTCCCTTTGTGATTCAGACTCAATGTGGTACGAATACAACAAGTCATTGAAAGTATCCTAGAAAAGCTTTAAGTCATGCTACCTATATAGCCGTCCATAATTGCAAAAGGTGGCCGGTGCAGAATTTTGTGCAAGAACTGGCCTCTCCATTATACCCTATAACTGTTCGATGCAATTCATATTAGGTGATCTAGAAAACCAAATCATTCGAAGGAATTTTCTTCAAAACCAATCACGAACAATTGCCACTCAGTGACGTAACATATTGTCACCGATGAAATTTCCATCGTTGTTTGAATATTTAAAATCAAGAAGGGCTAAAAATAGTCTCCCCAGGTAGCTAAACACAATTATTTTCAGTCAATAATAGGTTTAGTTAAAACCCAGGACTCAGTCTATTCCATGTAAATATAGTCCATGCTATTATAGAGCGACAACCAACTTGCACAGTGCTTTGTTGACAGCTGTCCAGAATGATTTCAAACATGAACTGAATATACTTGAAGAAGGGAGAAACGGCATGGCTTTTGAAAAAAAAATTGGAGCTTATTATGCGAATTTCGGTCCAAGGACAAGTCCAATCCCTTCTAATGTAGCATGATCTTGCCGTGATGATGAGCTTTCCCCTAGCAGAGCAACAACAGTTGAATGACTTGAAAGTCATTTTTCCTATTAAAAAAACGAAATAATCATGCACATTGAGCAGTACAGTTCATTTAATGTGCAACTCCTGCAAAGTCATCTTAATTTGATTCAAAAAGCAACTTGTAGGTAGCGGAATCCACTTTCGTTATGACGCTTACAGTTCTATCTCTTGATAAAATTTGGAACTTTTCCCAATGCTATACCTTTCAATACCCTTTTCACAAGTATATTCATTTCAAGTTTAAAGTCATTCTGACCAGTGGCTCTTTTTTCACAACATTTTGTAAGGGAAACCTTAATTAAAATCCCCTTGTATATAGAAGTTTTAATTAGGCTACAAAACTGTCATTCATATCAAAGAAAATCTAAAACTAACCTAAAAAGAAATAGTAAAAATAGTCAAAGATTTCAAAAATTTTAATAACTTTTATTGTTAGCTACATATATGCTTTTAGCTCCCATATTCTTCTTAACGCACAGTTTAATTTTCGTATCTTTTTTATACCTTTTTAAGTTGTGCAGGAGTTTTTATTTTTTATTTTTTATTTATTTATTTATTTTTTTTAACATTTTGAGCTTTGGTGTAAAAAGAATCTCTATTTTAAAGGAAGTTCATCAGCACTAAAGTAATTCCATTTCTAAAAAACTCTTAATTGTATTTCCTGTTATTTTTAACAAAGGAAAATATGAATAATTTTTGTAAAAAACATGCATATGAGAATCAGCTGAAATTTTTGCAATATTTAAAAAACGACTTAAATTTCATGTGAAAGTTAAATCCGAATTCTCTTGCAAATAAAAATATATAAAGAACTTTTCCCAACTATAATAAAAGAATAGCCGGATCGCAAAAACCTTGACAGTATTGGCAATAAAGATTAAACAAACAAAAAAATAAAACAAATTAGTTTGTAAGAGGAAGAGTTTCTGAACTAAATGAGAAAAACCTCCATCACAGCTGGAAAAAAAAGTAAAAGCTAAATTAATGATCTTGTTTACCGCTAAGCCTAATCTTCAACCCAAATTCCAAAAGGACTTTTTCCCCTGAAGTTCATAAAGGGGAAAAAAAGGGAGAAAATAAAACTGATTGCATTCCACGTGGAAGATCCTTAGTTATGTGCATTAAATTAAGCCCGATTTATTTCACTTCAGTGTTTACTATGAAAATGAGTTTGATATAATGTACCAAATTAAAGGGACTAAGTACGGAGCTGTGTTTTAGAAAAAGCGTGTAAATGGATAATTTCTTTGATGTTTAGTGTCAGGTGAATTAGAATTTACATATGAAGTTGCTTTAAGAATATTATCACGGTAAAATTTATTTAAAGGTAATTTTCTGGCAAAAAATGAAGAAAAACAACATATTCGAAACATTCACCTTTCATAAAAAATTCCATAATATTTCGCATACATATATATATATATATATATATATATATATACATGTATGCGAAATATTATGGAATTTTTTAT
>BMAV01021475.1:175393-200927 GCA_019973955.1 Trichonephila inaurata madagascariensis
ATTTTAACCAAAAACACCCATTATTATTTCATTGATAATAACCATGAGAAAACTGTGAATTTTCAAAACTTTTAGTTCAGCCCCTTACAAAGAAGCACCAACTATGCACAGGCAAAATTTTATTATTATAGAAGCATTTCTCATAAAAGAAGAATGTTTTAAAGTATATCACTCTTTTTTTCCTTTTCTGCTAAAAAATTGCAGTTAATTAATAATTCTACTTAAAAAGTTTTAAAAAAATGTTACATTTTAGTGTGGGAGCAGAAATATATGTACAAAAATATATTTAGGAAAAAAATTAATATAATTTTATAATACATCAAAAATTTAAATTTTGAGCAAATATTCGCATTTTCTCTTCACAAGCAGTGTACCTATTCCAACAATTGTATATTTTTTTATTGAGCGTGTGTAATATTTTGTCTTAAAAGTCTAAATATCAAAAATAATTCTGAATTTATAATCCATATTTGTATCAAAACATTTCCCTTGACATATTTGAGTATCTAAACTTTTAAATTTCCTTTCAAATCATTCATCAGAAATGTCTCTGTGGTGTATATTCACATTGAAATGAATCATTTACTCGCAAAATAACACAAAAATAGAAATTGTACAAGTAAAAATAAATGTTTGTTTCAAGGGTCATTAAAACAAATTGTAAAAACAAATTTTTAAAATAAATGTGGTAAGAAAGCCGCCTCTTTCTTACCTTTAAATAATTAAGGTAAGAAAGGAGCGTGTATTTTCTTTTAAAATTTAACGAAATAATTTCCAATTATTCCAGCATTTTAATTTAATATTAGTGTAAACTGATTGTATTTTTAATCAGTCTCATATAAGGTTTACAAAATCTTTACCTTCGGATAATTAAATATGTTTATTTCAATATTGTGTGAACTTGTCTATCGTATTTAATTACTTAGCTCGAAAAAAAGATGTATTGCATTTAAATTGTGTGATTTCATTTTTATGTAAATTTTAAGCAAATATAAACGAAATCTGTTGAACTTTTCGAGAATTACTGCTTTGTTTTTCTTCGATAGCCAGAGTTGTGAATTCTATCTGAAGTACAAATCTTTCAGGTTAAAAATCAAACTGAAAAAAAAAGGTAGAATCGGTTGATCTGAAAGAGAATTTTTCGGGTAGAATAACATAAGTAGAGTAATAATATTAATGCATTTGAATACTTTTATGGTATAACAATTTTAATAGTTAACAAAATCTCTCGGAAAAGACAAAAAAAATTATCTACAGTAAAAGAACTAAAAGAAAAGATAAAGAAAATATATAAAGATTATTAAAAAATGACTTTGTTGGTATTCACGTTACGGAAAACAGAACCCAGTGTAATTTTTCTAAGGCTTTTTGTAATTTAATAGCTGGAGTTTATTATGCTTTCATCATAGAAGTCTCGTAGACCACAACATAGCATCCGGGTAAGAAAATCCATCTACAGAAGTTATAGGTCAACTTACCATTCTTCTATGACGATCTTCATCAATAATATAAAAGTCACAGATCCCACCCGAAATAACCTGCTATTTGAGCTTATTCACTTATTTATACGAATGCATACATACATGTATTCATAAAATAAAATTAAGCTGAAAATTGTGTACCAAAATATCCTAACCTAAACCATAACCATAAACCTAAAATTTCATGTGTTTTAACCTTTTTTGGCATCAAATAATAAGTTATAAATAATAGTTAATATTCTAGCAAGTAGAAATTCAGACATTCGATCACAATATTCCCCGCTTTCTTCATTTGGCACGTTGATAGAGGATCATAACCCCTCAAAGGTAAAATTAACACGTTCTTAAGAAAATTGGAAGTATTTATTTAAATTCTCGCATAAGCAATTATTCAGTGTTTTTCTTTGTCTTATTTTAAAATGTATGTTCTTCTTACTGTAAGTGTTTAAAGTTTATCTCATTGACTATTTTTCTCGGAGTTATCTCATTTAATAGGTTATTTTACTTATTCTTTTCATTTCTTATAAATATTTCATTTTAATTATTCATTCAACTAATCCGAATTTGTAATGAGATTCTACTATATACTACAATGTTTCCAATATTTTTATTTTATCTTTGAGAAATTCCAAATACCACGGTTATTAAAGAGTTAAAATAAAAATGATTTGCACTTGCTTTTTATCTGAAATTTTCCACCTTTTCTAATTTTGTTCTTTCAGATAACTGATTAAATTTCTTTTTTATGCACACCAAACTCTTTTCTACACGATTTTGAAATAACAAGGTACACGAGTTCAACAACTTTTTTTAAACACAAATTTTTTGATCTAACACGAATTTTTAAAATAATTGGGGATTCGTACCCTTTCTTTGAGGCTGATTTGAATTTAAAAGTTTTTTATAATAAAGAAATTGATACTGGCAAAATCAAAGGTGAAGTTCAGCTATTAATAGCTGATTTAATTCTCGAGGACTTGAAATTATTACATTTTTTGCGCGGTTTTTTTGGGAAAATCCTCAAAAATCTTTCCATTTACGCGATTTTTTAAAATTGTGGAACATATCCCCAAATTTACCATATGTTGTATGTATTTTCACACGATTTCACTTTTTGCACGGTTTTCTAAGGAGCGTATCTACCATGTAAAAAAAAGATATGAGTGAAATTCGTATCACAGCACTTCGTATCACTCAGTTATTTTTGAAAATTTTTCATATATTTTTTACGTATTCACTCTTATTAGGTTAGCTTACTTATTTTATAGATTAGCTAACATTACTTTAGATTACTCGATGGGAAGAAATTTGTCAATTATTTGCTAATTTACATCAGCTAAAATAAAATATATTTGAGAGAAAACTTAGAACACAATTTTACTAAGCGTTTTTTAATTCAAGTACAGCAAAAACTATAAACATTAAACATAAAAATAATGGTTTTCCGCCAAACGATAAATCCTATTTAAAACTAAAACGAAATGTGAATTAGTTCGTATGTGACGTCATTTTATAGTCCTAATCTCATACGAAATTTGTCTCGTTCTGAAGCTTAAAAAAAGAATTTAACAGCTTTTTAAGGTGGGCGCTACGGTGATGAATAAAATTTATCGTGTAACACGAAACTATTACATACTGCAATTAAAAAACAAAATATTGGCAACCATTAAAATTTAATTTAAAACTATGAGTCATTGGTTTTTAAGGGGTTTTTTTCAACCGAATTACTTGTGTTTATTTTCTTTGTATATCTATTTTTTTTCTCATATTTCAACAGAATTTTAAGAAAACATTGTTACATTATTTTAAAATATATGATGTACTGTGTATTTTTGCATTTTATACTTTTAATATTAAAGAGGAATTTTTCACACGTTTTTACTTTTATTTCTGATTCATTATGCTTTAAATAGTACAAAATAACTACAATAGTCTTTTTTGGAAAAATAAATTATAAATTCTCTTTATTAGATTCATTTCTTAGTGGTTAAAAGAATCTTTAAATTTTTAAGTTTTTTAAGCTAATTTTTATATAAAAAATTTAATACTTAATATTTTGAAAGTTTTCAAAATTTCGTAAGGTTTTTTACTACTATTGGTAGTTGTAAATTAAATTATAAGCATTTTTTTTATTTTAAATTGTTAAGTTATTTTTAAATACTTTTCAATTTATTCATAATTCATTGCCTTTGAAATTACTTTAGATATGGGCAATGGATTCGATTCATCTGACGTCATAATCGCATGATAGGAGGCTTAACAAATAGCCACGTGGTTGATTTGACTGAGTATTTCGAAAGCATTTTCGGATTTGCAACTGTTATCATAAAACAAAGTGAAATACTGCAGCGTATTAAATTGCATAACGACTGTAGGATGAAAAGTTTTTTTCGCTTTCTACTGAAGAATTCATTTTTATTTAAAAAAATGGACACAAAACTCAGGTCGAACAAACTTTGAACCATCTAACCATTAATCAGTATGACCCGATCATATTTTGAAGAAGCATGCTTTACCAACCTTTCACCAACAGAAGGACATTAAAACCAAATTCAATTCCTACAAAATTCTCTTTTTGAGAGCCATCATCTACCCAAGGAATTTTGCAGAGAAGGAATTAATTTTCAGTGTCATAGAAATTAAAAGAAGTTCCTAAAGACATTTGGACAGAAATGTGAATACTTTTTAATTACCTCGGTACTTACATATTATCGAAACAATCGCCAACGCTCAAAGTAACTCGCCAAGTTGGCGACTCCAATTTCGCATGTGTCGCATGCGCTGAATCGGCAATCACGTACTTCGTTTCATATAATGTCGCCAATAGGTTGCGGAAATAAGTAAGTACCATTATATCATTTTCAATATTTTTTGTATTTATCAAATAAGGCGACGATATTTAAAATATTAAAAACAATCTAAAATATTTTCTGAGCATTTTGAATTCAAAGAATTTAAATTTTGCAGATATGAAGAAATTCGTAAGTAAAGTGTAATACGATTAGCTGGTCGCCCAACCGGTATAGTGGTTAGCGATGCTGACTGCGGTGCCGTAGGGACTGTGGGTTCGAATCCCGGAGAAGACATGGATGTTTGTAAATGTATAGTCCTTTTTGGCAGGGGGTACTCTAAATAGCCGTCGAGCCGCAAGTCCTCTCGTGTGGTTGGTGGAAGAGGAAGAGAGGTGGGAGGCCCCTGACCACCCCCAGGCTTTTCTCCCTCTAAATTGGGGTGAAACCGAGCCAAATCGTACTGTCACCTGCATGGTGCTCAAAGCTAAGGCTAACGACAGGCGTAAAAATTCTAGCCCATAGCCGCGATGAATTTTGAGGGCCTCGATCAGACTTCGTCAGGCAGGTGGCATTAGTAACAACACAACACGATTATCTGTTATTGTGTGTGTGTTTACTTGATAATTACTTTATAATCAGCATACGATCGCAGCACCCTCTGGTGATGAATCGACCCCATTAAAAATGCTTAAATTAATTAATTTTTTAAAAAAGAATTTTTTAATTTCACTTTCAAAAGAAATTTTCTTATAGTTCAACAATTCTTTTTTTTTTACCATGTCCAATTTTGTGTCTTAAAACCAGCTGGAACAATTCTTTTATTTCATTTTGAAAATTATTCTTTTATACCTCTAATGTTCTTTTTTTTCCCTGTACAGTTGCAAAACAATTAAGAAATACACATCAATTTTTTTTTCATTTAAAAGTACATTTACCAAACGTTTTAAAAAATAAATTAACTGACGTTATTTAAACCTAATTAAAATTCTTCAAGGAAACGAAAGAAAAAATTAAAAAATTGGCCTTTATTTTTAAGTCCAAATCAGACATGTTCAAACGTGTTTCGAAAGCAAACAGCAAAAATGCAAGGAATATTCAAAGAAAAGGAAAGAAAGTTTTAAAAAAAACTTTAGCAGACTTATTGGCTCTAAAAAAAGTCTGCCAATAGAGAACCACTTAGGATGGGTATGTTTTCTGCTAGGAAACGTTTTAAACTTTATTGCTGTTATTTTTGCAATTAATTCAGTAAATTACACAGAAAACTGTGCCTCATGGCAAAGGAAAACTGTTCAAGATTCTCAGAAAAATTTTGATAAAAGCTATTTAGCAATTAGCTTTGAAATTCTGTGTACTGTCAATGCACGGGTTAATTTCTTTTGGAATTATATTTTTATACATTTTTTTCTAGTGCCATCCCTTTTCTTTAAATGCTTGTTTTAATATATAAATCTCGATTTGTGCCATGACCGTGTGTCAGAATTCTATATATATTTAGTTAATAATTATCGTAATCAATAAAAATTTCCATAATCGAAAGAACCCTACGTTAACAGATTTGAAGTTTCTTGGATAAATGCTGAACAATTTGTAGAACATAGTTATTGAAAGTTTACCTAAATATAAAGCTGGAACTATTTTCTTAAATATATATATCACAAATTAAAATTTGTGGTTTAAGATAAACGAAAACACATCAAAATAAGATTTGTATATGTACTTTTTAAATAGTATAGTAAGCACCAAACTGGAAAAAAAATGCGATCAATATTTTCATTAACAAAAGTTCTGCATTTCTTTTCTTATTAATATAAAAACAAAAATGGCAGTCTTATTCATTATATCAGTCACCAAAGAAAATCATTATTTAATATGAAAAGACAAGAAGTACACAGGTAAATTGCGTATTAAATCAATTAAGGATTATTTATAACTTGAAAGTTGTAACGGTTGATTTTGTATCTTTAATTATAGCATATAAATTAAGAAAAGTGCATTAATTGCTATAAAATATTTCTACTGTAGTTATTGATTTACAACGTATTTGAATGGATTACTACTTAATTTTGTTTAAGAGACGTAAATACGAGTGCCGTTTCGTTCTACTACAACCGCTGTGGTAGTATCGGAGTTCAACTCTTGCTCACACTTGTCTCTGGTTGATTGGCCGTATAGTAACGCCCTTATAGTCGTATTGTGTTGTTTTTTACACGAGTTAGTGAGCGCTTAAAACGTTTAAGAGAATATACTACACAGATAATGTAATGTGTACATAATGTAGTCCGTTTTTTGTCCGCACGGAATGTTAAGCCAGTTGAAACTCATGGTCAACTAGTAGAGATTTTTGGAACAATGTAATGAGGTATCGAATGATGAGAAAGTGGGTTCGACAATTCAGTGATGGGTGCACCAATGTTCATGATGATGCACGGAATGAACCACCTTCTGTTGTCAATGATGGCTTGGCTGAAAAGTGAATGACAAATAATTTCATGAAAATTTATGGTTTAAAGTAAGATAGCTTTGTGATGAGTTTCCACAAACAGATGTTTAGCAATGTAGCTCTCTTCATTGGCAGGTATATTTCTTTGAAGGGGGTACAGAAAAGTCGGTTTCCCCGATTGGACTGAAGTCGTATGTGTGTGTGTGTGTGTGTGTGTGTGTGTGTGTGTGTGTGTGTGTGTGTGTGTGTGTGTGTGTGTGTGTGTGTGTGTGTGTGTGTGTGTGTGTGTGTGTGTGTGTGTGTGTGTGTGTGTGTGTGTGTGTGTGTGTGTGTGTGTGTGTGTGTGTGTGTGTGTGTGTGTGTGTGTGTGTGTGTGTGTGTGTGTGTGTGTGTGTGTGTGTGTGTGTGTGTGTGTGTGTGTGTGTGTGTGTGACGCTCTTTATTCTGCCATAATTTATACTTTGTAAATAATTAAGACTTTTTATTTCCATTTATATCACATATATTATTTGTTATTCATGCTTAGTATTAAATAATAGTAACTTAGCAGTGTAACTCCATTCTCTTAATTTCATGTCAGGACTTTTGACCACCAGTTTAATAAACCATTTATGCAATACTCTAACAATATTTTGGGGGAAATCAAGACTTGACAGTGCCGCTATAAATTTGAATCTATATCTCTGTCAGTAAATACGATATGTAAAGTTCATAAAGTTCTATTACGAATTTGTGACTTCAGTTCCCAAAGGAACATGCATTTTACCAATTCTTCTGCTTTTGTATTCCAGTTTAACAGGACGGTAACTTTTGCATATAAATGTTAGTTTATATACTCACATCCCCCAAGCACTTTATGAGAGCTCAAATGCATAAAATTTAGTGGAAACATATTTATTAAGTCCCCATGGAGGGAGGCGGTAATATGTAAATTAATAGAGTGAGAGTACCAGATCAAGTGCCATCTTTGTTATGCGATCGTATTTGAAAACTAAAGGGTGTGGAGCCTGTAGCTTTTTTGTGTCGCTCAACATTGATAATAAATTGAAACAAATTTTCAAATGAATTCTTGCTTTGTATATTCTTTCTACTAGTTTAGGAATATTTATCTAAAATTCTATATGAAGAATGACTAAAAATAAATGTACACTTTCTGTCATTTTCTGAATTTTAGAAACAATTCTTCCTGAATTAAAACATGTATAAAACTGTAAAATTTACCGTAAAACTAAACAAGTTTTAATTAATACAGCAAACTAACTTTACAGTTTATCTCACTCCTTTAACTCTCTATTAACTTTACTTACTAACTTACACTCTCTAGTTCTTTTAGCTCCATGGATGCTCTAAGATTATAGAGTAGTTTAAAATTGTAATTGCTTCTTATGGTATATCTCTCTCTCTCTCTCATCGGTTTCATTTCATTTAAATATTCCTTTAATCAAGAAAGTGAAATAAATGTACCGTAAATATTTTTAAAGAATTGCGACATGGTCGATCTTCGTTGACCATATCGTGGGGTTTTAGCGTAAGTTAGAGGTGTGGGATTCTCGAAATGATGAGACATTTTAGAATTCTTAATATGACTTTTATTATGAATTTATCTTAAATTACTTATATATCGAACAAACTTATATTAAGTGAGAATAAACCAAAACATGTAGCCGTAATTAACACAGATCGCGCAATAGGGCCACTTATCTATATAATTGTATTATATCCGCCTACTCTCAATCCTAATAATATATTCGCATTCAGAATATAATCTTCCTACCTTGAAATCTAAGCAACGGTCCAATCCACTTCAGATATTTCTCTAAGCTGGCGTACAATGGTATGTACCTTGGAGGAAGGACGAGATTTTCGTGATTCTTAGGTAAGCCGTCAATTTACACTTCTATCCTTTCTGAACTGAACTGAACTTTCTCTAAATTGCCATTAATCGTGGCAGTCAAAGAACACAGAAGTTATGTTAGAGAAAGGACGCGTGAGACGTCACAGAATTAACTTTTAACAAAAGAGATACTAACTTCCGGAGAGTGTACTAGGTCTGCGATGTTAAAACACCAATCAGCAGCTCATTAGAAATAAAAAAAGAACTTTTAACAATCCCAAGTTTATAATTTGGCTGAATGAAAGTCATATGAGTTTTACTCTCATCTAAAAAAGGTAATTTCCATGAAAGTATGTATGAACTGTGTGAAATATGGTGTAAAGTAGTATGTATTAATATAAACTTAGCACACTGAATATAAAAATATATAAACTCTCATAGCATATCAATCATTGTTTGATTCAAATCCAAGTCGTTATTTATTACATACATTTAGCAAATATTGTTTGAAAATCAAGATACAAGTTGTCCTCAAGCAGTTATAGAAATTAAAATTGGAAGACGAAATTGATTTATTCAGTTTTTTGTGCAATTTTATACCTAATACTTCATTTCTCTGTATAAATCAAAAAATAGTTATTTCCTTTATGATTATGACCATTTAAATCTTAACAAAAGTCAGAAAGAGATAAGAAAAAATACAATCCCTAATCTTAGTTTATAATAATATTTTTAACTATGTACAATTTATGTCCTTGATGTATTTTTATTTTATATGATTTTGTAATTGGTTTATTTTAATAAAAGTCATTAATTTTTGGGTTCTTAAAATATTCATATGAAAAAAAAAGCAATTCACATGTCTTTTTGAAAATCTGTAAGCAATATTTTAATTTTAAGGTACAAAAAAAGGGCAAAAAAGAGAAGAACGGGTTTTTTTTTTTTTGAATATTGTTTAAGTAATTTACATAATTATATCTCAATGCTTATCAGTGACTAACTACGTTCGAACCAGACCTGCTGGTAAATGAGAAGAGCATCATCTCTAAAATAACTTCTTTTTTTCCTTTCCATGAAATCAATATGGCGCCCAGGCAACCAAAGGGGTAGAATAATAGGCAACATTTCGGCGGGGGGTCATCGTAATTTTTTTCATGGTTCTTCTTCGAAAAAATAAGATCGGTGGCGGCGACGGGGAAACCTCTGTTCAGTATGGTTGGAAAAAGGGGGTTGAAGCCAAGGGGAAAAATCGCCCCAAAATTCCCCCCCGCGGGCGACTGGAAACTGGGCCCGGGGACTCCTCCTTTCCCTTTCGGGAGGGGGCTGGGCGGGTAGGTCATTGTGGAGGTGGGATGGCAAATGAAGCAGGGCCCAAAGGGGAAACAATCAGGCGGAGTATGGTTTCGGCCTGGCTTTAAAGGGCCCACTATTGGTTGAGAGACGGTAGTCTAAGCCACCCCGCTCGGCGAAGAAAAATTTAAACTTTGAGATGATGGCTATCAAATTGAAATCCGCTCGTTCTACCTTTAAATAGGCTTATTTATTCACAAATCCTTACGCGATAGGAAAGAGTTCGCTCTATTTTCATTCATTTTTCTCTATTTTCGCTCTATTTTTTTACTTAATTTTGCAGCTAAACTTTTCAAACGTGACATATATATATATATATATATATATATATATGGGGATGTATGGGGATATTTGAAAAGATTCACATTAGCTTCAGAGTTACGATCAATTGAAATAATAACGGGTATTTTCTTAACCCTTTACCTACCGCATTATGATTACCTTTTCATGCAATATTTTTTTAATCACTTCATTGAAAATTAAGGAATATACATAAATAAATTACTAAGCTTTGGGAAATTTAATTTGTAGAGCTAATTAATTAAATTGATAGTTTAAAGTCCCGTCAGTCCACAAAGGACACAAATATTCTCATAACACTGAAAAGACCGAATGACTTTTTAACGCAATTTAACTCTTAAAAATGCTAAATAAACCAGAAGATAATACTAATGTTTTACACACAGCACAAAATATTTATTTTTAAAGATTATTAGATTTTTAAAATTTATTTACTTTTTTTACGCATACAAACAGCTTTTGCATACAAACTTAATATGATGATATTCAAAGAAACAGTTTTTACCCATTAATACACAAAAATTCATTACACTTTGTGCATTTTGAGTGAGGTTTCGACTGAATGTTTTTAAAGCACTGCATCCTGGGGTAAGAAATGCTGTATTTTCTTTGCATGAACTACTGCACATTTGAGTTCAATCTCTTGATCGTTATCCTTAGAATCTAACGAAAATTCCAGCAGATATATATATATAATTTGCTCGAACTTCTTCATCTGAAAAATCATCTGTTAGTACTTCATTGATTTCAGATAGTAGGTACTGTAATAAATCCAAAAAACCTCTTGAAGACAGAGTTTCTTTTTTCCAAAAATTCTAAGAAAAGGAAATAATAATAATAATGGTAATAGCACCTTGAAAATCTCCTATTATTGTTAAATCTCAGTAACACATAAAGAAATTAAAATGTTTTTAATTTTTGAAATATGAATAGATATTTCATTTACTTTTGTGGCAAAAACAAGCTCAGATTCAAAGCTAAAATTTTTTTGAAAACGTTAAAATTAATCAATAAAAAAGAAAAATGAATGATTTAAGCTTTAAATAATGCTAAAAAAAGCATAAATCTATTGCACTGTAGTGATAACTCACCACACAAAAAACAACAATAAGTTTTTGCTCCAAAACCCGGTACTGTCGGTACCTATTGGTATTCAACTGTAAAATTATTTATAAACACAGTTTACTTAAAATAAATATTCAAAATGTGTTCTCGAAGGTCTTCCTTAACATATAAAAAAATAAGGCACCTTTTGGTATTAACTGCTTTTTCGGAACAAAAATGACAATGTCCGCAGTACGATCAAAATTAAAAACCCAATTTCTGCTATAAAACTATTCGCCTTCCTCACTAAAATAATCATCATAGAACCCGTGCGGCCATATATCTTGAAAGAGTGAATAAAATGAATATTCCTGCTAAGTATCGTCAGAGTATTCGTAAAAATGGTTATTCTATGTAATTTTAAAGTGAGTGGTACTTATAAGTACCGTTGATAGGTAAGGGGTTAAAATGTCTCTACTCTGTCATAATTAAATATGAAAACATTTGAATTTTTCAAAAATTTTAATTCAGCTCCTGTACAGATTTGCTAGTGCAAATGTCCTGTACTGATGTGCTTATATATAAGCGGAATATTATTATTTAAAAGCAATTTTCATAAAGGGAGAATGTTTCGAAAAAAATGTCCTTTTTGCCAGAAACCTGCACTTAAATCGTTTTTTCTTGTATTAATATTCTTAAAACAATATTATTAGTATTTTTTTTAAATTCAACTGACATTTAATATCAAAAATTATTTATTTAGACATTTTTTTTAAAACACGTTTTCGAACAGAGTCAATAACCTTAATAATATTTTGTAATTTTTAATTAATACTCTTAGTGAAATCTTATATTTTATCACTTTCACGCGTTTGTCTTGTTATAATCTAAGAATGCCATATTTTGAATTTTTTAAAAACGATTTAATATTTAAAATCTTATAATATTAATTAACTTTGTATTTATTAAATTACATTTCATCAATTCATAAACTATAATTGAAATTTTTTTTTTTAACAAAAACTTTTTTTTGAAAAAAAAATGAATCTCCAAGATAATAAAGCAGTATTAAAAGCAAATTTTCATAATAAAAATGAGATCGAATCTATCCCAAAAAATTTTTGTAAAAACAAATTCCCCCTTTTAAAAAATTAATTTTAAAAAGGCATATAAAATATTATCAACAAATTATTGTAATTAATGTTTAAATAAAAGCTCCTAACATCCACGCGCGTATTAAAATAAGTGACACTGACCTAAATTAAAAAGATTTAAGAAAACTTTTTAGACAATTTAATTCAATTTCTGTCATTCTTCCACCGAAATTCTACAACAAAAACTTTTCACAAAATTGTACCAAAAATATTTTCATCAGGGGAATTGCGATTTCTTAAAGTAGGGATTATTTAATCCCTAAGAGCTTCATGAATGATTATAACACTTCATTTTGTCTCTTTTTATCAGGTTAAAGGATTGGGATTTTTAAATCCGAAGAAGAACGATAGACTAATCACTTGGCAGGGGGACCTATTCTTCGGATAATGAAGTATCCATTTTCATATTAAGTCTTGTTTTAGAAGCTGGGGTAGAATTTTATTGAAAATATCCAAGTAATTAATAATTTCTGTAATTGCGGATATTCCTTCTTACATATATTTGACACTATTCGTTTAAAAGATTATCTGCTTTTTATTGATTGTTCATCAACGTCCTGCATTTCGAAGAAACAGAAGACAGTGGCTGATGAACAGTGGTGTAGCTAGGTACCCGGGCCTTAAAAAATTTAAAATTAGGTTTTGACTAGCGATCGGTTAGTATTGCCTGATTGTTGAAGGATTAGTGATTCGGGCTTTTTAACGAGCGATTGCTTGTGAATAATCTTTTTTATTCGTGATTTTAGACACCGATAATTGTGTCTGGGCTGTTGAAGGTGTAAGACCTTTTGAGATTTATTTTGAAAAATTGCGCTGAATCCCATTTCAAGGATTATTTTCACAAAATTTTTATCGCTCTTAAAGAACTGTCTTGTTCTTTGCGACTGATATACATAAAATCCTCGAACCCCGGATCTGCGCAACAATATTTTAAATATACAAAGCCACAATTTTTATTTACTACCCTCTCCTTTTTTGGCACTGTTTGTGCTAAAACGCCCACTGGGTTTCTTTTTTTTTAAAAATTTAAGTTTTATGATTTATACAATACAATTCATATGTTCTCGAGTACTTACTGACATTAAAAGGAAGCAGAGACGTAATGTTACGCTGCAAAACATCGTTGGAAATCCCTAGCTATTTATTTATTTATTCGGGAGGATCGAACTCGCATCCACCAGAGGGCTTAGAGCTACAAAATGTTCCACCGAGATAGACAGAAAATGATACAAAAAATATGCATGATCAAGAAAATACAATAAAATACTATTACAATTATTTTTTTTTTAAAAAATACACCTCTCTGCAAAAGAGCAAAGGAGAGTGGATAAAATTACATCAGTGTATTGTAGAACCTGTTTTTGTGCGGTCATTTTTTATGCGATTTTATTTTTGTGCGACCACATAAAACAAATTTTCTGCAGTGTTTTGACGAATTTGCTTGTTACATGTAAGAATCAATGAAATTTTCAAATATTTTTATGCGGTTCCTATCAACAGCACTAAAACAGGTTCAACTTTATTGCAGAAGAAGATTGCGAAACATTGAAACACAGGAAACTAGCTTATTATGAATCACATTGTTATTAAAAATATGCAACCAGGAAGTTATTGCTTCTTGTGTAGATTTTAAGATGTAATAATACGGTATGATTTTCCATGAAACTCGAAGTTTATTTTCAAGTAACAGTTTATAGAAAAATGAGAAAAATTGAAAATAACATAAACTTTTCAATAAGTAAAGTTCACAACACTGAACAAACAACGCGAAAAGAATTTAGGGAAATTGCCTCCCTACAAATTCCAAATCACTTTCAACTGATTTGCGATGATTATTGTTATGTTGCAACCTTTATATATATAGAGAGAGAGAGAGAGAGAGAATTTTAGAACTTTTTCACTTCTATTTTATTATACCATATATATGTATCAAATTTGGAAGACACTATACCAAATTTGGCTTGCTTGGTGGTCAGAGTCCGAGGGCCCCCCTACGCTTGAAAGACCCGGTGTATAGCATTAACCAGCTAATTCATTGGTAGCAACGCCACTGCTGTCGAACAACATTAATTTGAACTGCATTCAAATGAGGAGAATGAAACCCGATCTATCACCACACTTTGCAAACTTTTATGCCACCCCAACCCAAAATTTGGGCCTCGATAAACTTACCATGCATCAACTCTTCTATAGATGGGATCATTAATAGCACAGGACTCCAACCCATGACTCAACAGGAACAACATCGAACACAAGAGTTACACCAATAACCACTCAGCTATCACACTCATAAGGTTTGCTATAAAAGCCTCTTTTCCTCGTTAAAATATGTGTATAATTCGTTATGGCTTTGGTGGTTTGGTATTATTCATTAATAATAATGCACATCATTCTGTAATCAGTTGTAAATTATACAGCTGCCTATAAAAAATATTGCGTTTATAAAATTTAAAAATTATGCAATGTTTGATTAAGTAATTTTTCTCTTGAACATGTAAAGTAAGCTTTAATTTATTATTATATATAGGAAAAGAAAAAAGGAAACTTTTATATTCAAAAAAGAAAAATCAAGTTGAGTAATTTAAAAAACTATCTGCTTTTTAAACGAAAAACTAATTTGGGAACCGTTGATTTGAAAATATTTTTTTTATCTGAAATATTGTTTTATTATGGATTTTATTCCTTATTACAGGAAAGAATGGAAAACCAAATTTCAATACTTTTTCCTTGCGCTTTCTTTTCCAATTTTCCCGTTCCGCCCCCAAAAGGGTGGCCGGAAAAAAATATAAAATCATTGTTTTCTCCCAAGAGCAGGCTCGCATTAAGGCATAAGGTTCTGTTACACAAAGACATTCTTCGATCCATCATGCTGTACACTTCTTCCATCTGGGAAGGTTCGGAGTTACTACCTAAAAAATTGCACACTTTTCAAAAAATTCAACTGTTCTGATCGCAAACCCCCTTGGTTTTTTCAGAAAAAGTCTTGCATAAGATCTGAATTTCCACCGCTTTTTTTCCTCAAAACAAACAGAAAATTTCTTCGACCGATTACCACGATTCCAAATTTAATCTTCAAGAAATCCCCCTCCCGGGTTATGACAATTCTATCCCCAGCTCTTCTAAAAATAAAAGCAGTTCTTAACCACTCGTATCAACACTTTCCAGTTCTGAAAAGGATTAAAATGCCTTAAACGAAAAAAATTATATAAAAAACTTTTTTTTTTTTTTTTGTTACATAGTTTTTTTTTTTGGGACTTTACTCACTCTAATTATCTCCACCCCCCTCAAGCTTTTACCATTTTGGGGGTAAAATTTCACCCCTCATGATCTTATTTCAAACTCCTTTACCTTTTCTTACATTTTCTTCCAAGTGGTTATTTAAAATTTCCTTTCAATAACTGCACGCAATTATTTAACAGGTAACGGGTAAAGGACTTAAAAATAATACTATCTTAATCTTTGTTATTAAAGAAATTCATCCCTTCTATCAACGTTCCGTCAAGGTTCGGCAGCCGGTTGAAAGATGGGTTTTGTTGTCATGTAGATGTGACGTTATTTTCTTTTCGCTTTCCTACGAAAGCAAAACAAAAACTATATCAATCAGGAGAGTGGTTTCCCACTCACCCCTGCACTAGCGTGTTGCGCTGCACTCAGTGTGAACTGCTATCTATTTTTATGTAAATTCAACAAATTATTATTTTTTCGACTTATTATGATGAGTGGATAATAGATTTTTCTCTAAGCTCCCACGTAAATATATAACCGTTACCGTTACCAGATACATTTGAGCATCCGCCAACATTTGCATATTATTTGAGGTCAAATGCTATGCATATTATTTGAGGCTATATGATTTTCGTGTTCGCTTGTTTTCGAATCGAATAAAATGTTATTATAATTTCACGATTCGGAATTATATATGATTTCTTGTGTAAAAAGGTATTCAATGGAACATAGCTAAAATATAAAATGTGATCTATCGATCCTTTCAAAATCTTTGAATATGTACTGAAATAGCACGTGATTTTAATTATTCAAAAGAATTATTTAGTGGAGGAAAAAGTGATTTTTAATTTTAAAAAACGTGTGAAAGAAGCTATACAAAGTTTAAGAAGACCAAAATGTTTTCTTGTTGATTGTTCTATATAAAAGCGCGTGTGTTTCTTTTCTCTAATTGGCTGTATATTAGTAACCAAGCCTTTCCAGACACGGCAATTTTTGAAATGTCAGAGCCATTTCAGTGGTGACTCTCGCTACCAAATCTGGACGCTTGAATTAACTTAATTCAAGCTCTCGTTGGATGTTAAATACTGCCAAAAGTACCAGAGCTAAATTGATACTCAAAGAATCTGTTACATGACACAGAATCATATGATCTGCGTACCTACATCCAGAAAATCTATCGACTCCAACCGGGATTGAACCCTCGAACTTAGGTTTAAAAAACCGGCAAGCTACCTCTACGCTTACGAGTCGACAGGCGTATATAGTATAACCCAGGGATGGCGAACCTTTATGGATCAACGTGCCATTTTTTTTTTAATTCCTACTATAGCTCACACTCTCAATATATTTATTTATTTATTAAACTTGGTGGAATTTTCAATCGTTAATAAAATACATTTTAAAGTGCTCAGTGGAGCTGAGGTACCCATGTACATCATTATTTTTGGATGACAGGTACAATACTCTGTTCAATTATATATTAATAAAATTATTGATTAAAAACTAATTGTTGAAGATTTACAAAAATGCAATATGTTGGCGACTTAGCGACCCTTTTGGCGACTTGTGTCAAAACTTGAAAAGGTTTTTTCTCACGTTTTAAAGCATTCAGTTGAACTCAAATTTTATAGACACGATTGCTTTGGATGTCAATACAATACTTTAATGATAATGAATAAAAATTAATTACCACTTAATGTTGTGATTCTGTCATATGTATATACATATATATATTAATTGTAACTATTTAATACAAAATAGCTAAAATAAAAATTTTTCTTTTTTGATATCAGTAGGAATTGACTTAAAAAAAAATTTTTTATATTACTTGTTTTCTAAAGAAATGCTTAAGGAGACGTGCCGTCAAATAATTTTTAGATGATGATGATGATGATGATTGGGATATATAATAAAACTAAATGCATATATACAACACAAAACTGTTTATTTACTACGAAAAAATACTTTTTGCACTGTATAATTTTAAATATTTTAGTTGTAGTTGGAATTAAAGTAAACATTAGTGTGACTTCTGTAGTTGCAGATTGGAGATGAAAAATAACTTATATTAGGTTTGTAAAATATAACATTTAGTTTATAGAATGTAAGCTGAAAAGGAGTCATCTGCCAAACGGTTTCTAAGCAATTACTTATTTTTGCTGTGGTTCACTTTCTTAACGAGAGGATTAGTGATTTGTTTTAAAATGCCGATTTCACAAACGATGTTCTGCATACCACTATTCCTGAACATAAAGCACATGCCGTTTTGTCGCCTTCGCTAACAATGCCACATTTCTAGATTCACCAAATTTTAAATTCTTTGTTACGCTTACTATATCGCACTTTTTGTTCTTTTGCTGAAATAGCCATGTTGAGTAACAGTTAAAAACGTAAATATAACTCAAATTAACTTTCAAAAAGTTGTGCCAATAAAATAGACTTCGCTATGCGTAGACAAACTTAGCATCATAAGCAATTGTAGTCGACGTAATTAAAGGCAAAGACAAAGCAGGTGTGCTCCCCGCCACCCGAGCAAATCCTCGCGTTTTGTTCGTAATACTTCATAGTGAACTTTGTTATTTTGAAACAAATACTGTGTCGCGGACCATCAATGGCATGCGTGCCTCTTGTTCGCCATCCCTGGTATAACCCCTTGGCTGAACCATTAAAAGAAAATAACTCAAAATAAAAACTTCACCTGAAGCCCAGTCACAATCGATGGACTTACACTTTTATTTCGGAGTCCATTTCGTCAAAAAATAAAAATAAAGAAAATTCTTGCTGTAATAAAAACAAAAATTGAAGAATCTAATGCTCATTCCAGACTTTCTTTGCTAAAAATTGATTTCTACAACCTCCTGATGCTGGCATTAGAGAAAAATATAAACAATTTAAGATTCGAAATTTTTATTTTCTCTTCATTTTTTCTCATCGTTTTCTTTTTTTTTTTCACAGAGGCAAACCATATCGCTTTTTGTTCCCGTTGTCTAAAAGGGTACTGCTCTAACATGGTGAAATAAAATGTTAAATTAAGGAGTTGTATCAATTTAAAATGAGTAAGTTACAAAGGAAGATACAATTCTGAAAGCACAATTTTTCTTAAATTGAGTTTTATTCGTTACTGTATTTTTTCCCCTTTTTGTCCGTAAGCAATATCCTATCACATCTTTAAAACATTTATCTGGTATTTGTATTTTTTCTTCTTTTTCTCGTATATAATCTTGTATACAGGGTGGTTCCGAATTCATGGAACAAACTGTAAGGGTAGATACAGGGCATTGAGTAAGAATAATCTATTGTATAGGAATGTATGCGCAATTGACGTGGTGAGGTGCAAACAGGGGAAATAAAAGTAAAGAAAATTAGAGTTATCGGTTGGTTGCGTTGCCGATAGGAGGCAGTAGATGTCTAGTCGCCATTCAGCATGATGCATCTTAGAAGGAGAAAGCGCCATTCGCAATTGTGCTGACGTCTACGAAGGGAGACCTTACGTATGCCGAAAATGCAGACATACATGTACGGCCGTGCAAATGGTAACTGCAGAGCTGCGCTACGAATGTATCACGTGCAGTTTCCCTATCGACGAATGCCACATCAGATAATTCTTCAGTAGTTACATCGTCAACTTCGTGAAACACGTTCGTTCCAGGTCACCAAACGTGATGCTGGTCAATGAAGAACTGTACGCAGTCTAAGCCTGGAATAAAGCATCTTGAATGTTGTGGCTGATAGACCCGAATTAAATACAACAGCTCACGTAAGTGTTAGGCATCAGACCGTTTGTAGAGTGTGAAACAAAAATCGCTCTTACACCTCTTCCATTTTCTGTGAGTACAAGCTATGAATCCGATAGACTATCTTCTCCGTCTGCCAGTGTGTGGTAAAGCAATGTACGCTTGCAGCTGGACTCCATGGCTCATGTGTTGAACAGTTATTGTTACATTACACTTGCCAACAACGCTTTTAATAAACGCTCTTTTCTTTCGTCTTTTATTTTTTGTGTTTGTGTCTCACCGTGTCACTTGCGCCCATACATACTTATGCAATAAGTTATTGTTACAATGTCCTGTACCTACCCTTAAAATGTGTACCATGAATTCGGGTAAAAGTTGTGTAAAAGTTTCAAGTAAACATGTAAAAGTTTCGTAGAGTGCCTGCTTGACTTGGGTGTTCTCAGTAAAAGTAGGTTAATAGTTCAAATCGTCAAGCGCCTTCCTCTGGGGAGGAAGCTGGGCGTCAAAATTGCTTGCGGGAGTTTGTATTCCACCTATACCAGCAATACTCAACCTGCGGCCCACCGGGCCTTTTTAAGTGGCCCGGTCTTGGCCCATTGCTGACTGAAATTCATTTATTTATGAAAATTTGGTGGGAAATTGCTTTGTTAAAAATCTAAATATATCCAATTTTGCTGTCGATTTTTTTTTGAATTTAGTAGAGTAACTCTGATTAGTGATAATTGACTACAGTAGAGTAGCTACTATTTTATGAGTAGAATTAATTTTTAACTATATGTCATATCTTGCAAGCGAAAAATATTCAAAAATAGATTGTTTCAAGACGATTGGGAAGTTGATTATTTTGTAGTGAAAAACAAGGATGGTTCAGTAATTGCTTGATTTGCCATGAAAGTATTGTATTTAAAAAATACCATCGAATCATAGAGTTTATCGAATACCTCTTTCATGAGGTGATAAATAAGCTTTCTTGAATAATCTTTACAACAGCAAAAAAGTGTTTCGTCAGTGGTAATGTCACACTGGTAACAAAGGCACCCTATGAAATTTGTCATATTATTGGTAATCATATGAAACCGTTTACTGATGCAGAAATTTTGAAGGAATTTGTTTCATAAAATGCTAATTTAGTATTTGGTAAATAAAAATATGAATAAATAATAATTAAAAAAGCAAAATAGGAGTTTAAATATTTTGATCAATTTCCACATTTTAAAATTTCTACCTTATCTTGGTCTTAATTCATTTCCCCCTTTACCCCATTAATTTCTCATGTTGCGGCCGCGTGAAATATCCATCCTTATGTATGCGGCCCGCAGGAAGTACTAACATGTAATATTATACGGGCCGGCATAAAAAAGGTTGAGTACCCCTGACCTATACGGTTCCTCACTTAAAAGGGATACCAGCTCCCGGGGAACGTACTAGGTATGAAATAGTAAATACCAATTCGCAGCCCTATTGGAAGAAAAGTATCCAGTGCCATTAGATCTAAACGTTCCAGCCTATTCAGAGAAAAGATAAAGAGCTCCTTTCTCAACACGTTAATAAGAATTTCCGGCTCTTTTCGTACAGCTACAGTAGTGACTTGTTTTAGATTTTCTACTGGCCATGCAGGAATATGTACAGAATGGCAGTACTCCTCAAACTTTCAATGTTTGCGACCCAATTTTCAATCATAATTTTTATCGCGCCCCCTTCATATAATAATAACGTATTGAATTCATTAATAATGTACTTAGACATAAATCTACAATACGATATTAATTATAAGCTATACAAATTACCAAGTATTAAATTTTGTATATGACAAGCCAATAGGGTCACTAGTAATTATTTTACTTTTGTTCTTAACTTAGTATTGATAAAATAAATAGAAAATACATTGTGCAGTACTAATATATTTATAAATGTAAATGTGTATTTTACTTTTTGTTGTGTCAAAATGTATTTTGTTTTGCTTCCTTTCAATAAATTAATAATTTTTTAAATAACCTTTTATTTTCGACTTTTTTATATGCTCACGCCCTATGCTGGGTTACCTAGAAGGGAGCACCCCACAGTTTGAAAAACGCTGCAGAATGAGAATGTCAGATTCAAACTTCTGCCCACTTTGTAACCATGACGTAGCCATGATGTCAAAAACACAAAGGCTTATGAAGATCACCTCAAAATATACCCTGCTGTTTTTAACTATGTTTCTTCAGATACTATTATTTGTACCATTGATGATTTTGGGGTCGTTCTATACTGTTTGGGGCTGCTCCTCGACTTATTCCCAAAGGTCAAAAAAGGGCATAGGACAAAAAGAATTATTTTGACTCCCGTTCACTTTTGACATACTTCATCATAAATTTTGCTTTTATCCTATTTTTTATATTCTAGCATCTTTCCATTAATTTTTGCAAATGCTTTTGATCAATTGCAGCTCTATCTTACAGATGGTGCTACTGTTACATATAGTGTCCAATTTATAGTTGTGGCATAATCTTACTTAGAAACATTAGTAGCTCCATCATTTTTGAGTACTGTTATTTTTTATTTTAAATGATCATTTTTCGTGCTTGCACGCCACAGATCCAGGGTTCAAATCCGCGCTGGGTAAGGTCGACACAGCCTTTCTTCCCTTCTGTGGGTCGATAAATGATTGCCAGGCTTGCTTTGAACTAAACACTGGGGGTTTCACGTTAGACTGACCATTAGGCCGGAACATCTGCTCATGCACCTCAGTGGTCAAGGTCATGAATACTGAGAGGGCACAGTAGGTCTTGGTCCTCGTGGACAGTTACGCCATTGAGTTTAGTTTAGTAAATGATCATTTTATTTACGCTCTTGGCTTATACATTCTCGAGCATTTGTGTGAAAAACCTAATAAATATAACTTACCCAAAGAGAGAAAGTTCGATTCATAAAATATACTTACTCTTCCCCTTCTATTACTGCCTTCTTGTATTGGAGGTTTTATTTTATGAGAATTTTGGGCTTAAATTTCCAACCAACACCTCCTTCCATATCCCTTTAATACCCAACCCGCACGATCGTGCGGGTAAGACATTCTTATACATTTTTGCTTCTGGAATAATCGTATGTAGAAAAATCCCGAATACAATGATTGAGCGTGTTTGCAGAAGGTGTACGGTATCATTTTTTATCAACAGACGGTGGTTGTAGTCCAAGTTTTACTTTCAGCTGGCAAATCTAACTTGGTTTTCAAATACAACGAAAAAACATCTTTTTATCTGTCGTAAAAATGTAATAAGCTATATATTTCTAATTGCTTGGATGCAATTTTTTGTATTAAAGTTTAAATAATTGTAAAATAGAAAAAATAGTAGTATATTCGTAATGTAGCTTTTAAGGGGTCGGAATTTCGTTACCCGCGATCGTGCTAAATTTGGGAGTTCTTAGTCACTGCAGCTGTACTTACCATGTGAATTTTTCTTTTTCTGTTTTCAATAATTTTTGATGAAAGCCTACATAAAATGAAATATATATAGTTATATAATTAATACCAAATTTTCTTGGGTCTCATGGATGAGTCCCTTTTCTTTCTCTCTCTCTCTCTCTTTTGCCGATTAATTTTCTTTTCCTAAACATTTGTTGAGAGGTATGGCATTTTATCCTACTCTCCACAACGAATGTCTGCATTCACTATCTCTTCCCACCCCTCGAAAAAATCTGGGTATTCCGATGGTAGTTAGTATGGTGAGGTTTATATATATATATATATATATTAAGAGAGTAATAAAATTTTCTGATATATTTTACAATTTTTCATGGAATACTGTGTTAACTTTTAACCAAAAACTTTTTCAGGTGTCTAAAAGGAGAATTCTCACAGAAGAAATTTTTCAATTGATGAATAAATCAGATTAAACTTAGATCAGAACTTAGTGATCTCTGAGATGATGACAATGCTGCAAAGAAAACCTATGAATCAGGTATACTGGAAGGAGAATCAAGTTCAGATGAGAGAGAGCAATGAAGAAACGCATGGGAATATTTGAAATAAAGAAAAGACAATTTTTGGATCATTCTTTACCATAAAGTCTCTTGAACACATTCAAGTACATTGATTTAGCTGTTGCAAATTCTTTGGTTTTCTGCGCAAACAAAATGTACAATATCAAATAAATTCCTCTAAAAACCAAAATGGATTGCTTAAATTTAGAATTAGAGATAGTTGAAGCACGTTATCGAAGCCTCTCCACCCAGCTAACAAAGTTTTTTAATGATGATGAAGATAATATAGTGTTGTAATTCCTCGCATAAAAGATCGAAGCGTTGCCGTCACCTTCTATACATGTCATGTGGCTTTTATCCTGGCCATTCAGGATAAAGGAAAACGTGTAGCAGCTACGAGCACGATGTGTTGATATTTCAAGGCCTCCTGCGAAGTGCGAAGATTTGGAAACTACGAAAGCAGGTTTAGAAACATGTATGAAAAATGCAATGGTTATTTATACTTGTCATAAACAAAACAAACGATTTTTGCAGTAATTAAATAATGAGATTAATAAAAAGTTGGTACTGCCAATAATTTCCTTATTTGTAATAATTTTTAGTTGGATAAGATTGTTTCTTCTATCAACTTAGAGCTAAAAATGTATAACTCGTAGGCTGGCGAATTTGACCTGTTTCACAGATAGCATACAACCTGCACGATCGATGTGGGTGCCCGTCTACATTCAGGGGAGGGAGCGGGAATTTTTATTATTTTCCCAATGTCATTGAGGTCCATATAGTATTAATAACTTCAAGAAAAATTTAATATTTGAAGATAAAAATAATTCGAGTCTTAAAGGCTTATACAGGATGAAAAGCGAATCACTCACGCACTTATCACGAGAACTCTGGAACTATAACACCCGAAGACTCGAAATCTGGCACGCATGTTTCGTTTGTTGAGAGATCAATTTAGAATAAGTTTTGAGGAAACTGACTCTCCAAAAGGGGCTTTCAAAAGTTTTCCCTTCTCATGAACTAGTAGATCTACATTCGTGAAATTTGGCAAGCTTGTGATGTTTGTTGAAATGAAGAGGGGAAACTACAGAGTCGTGAAAGATAAATGCACTTCTGTTTCAGAAATTTAAGCCCTGACCTTTTTAAATGAATAGGTGGGGTCTATAAGAATTTTTTTGAATACACAACTCAAAGCTAAAAGCGAGGATTTAGATATTAATAACATTTATAATAATATTGATAAAAAAAATATGTATAATCATACAGCATCATGAAATACACATTGAAACGTGTGGAGAGCGACTAGTATCTGTGTGTATGTATGAAGATATGGACTTATAGAAGTGATGGACTTAAAGATCAAAAATTCTGCTAATAAAATGTAATTGATCTCATTAAGCAAAAAAACCGGGTTTTTTTGTTTGTTTTTTTCAATTTAAATACAATTTTTTTTAAAATATTTTTGGGGTTATCTAAAAAAAATTATTTAAGAATTTTTTATCCAAAAATATAGAAAATACATTTTTCAATTTACTATTGCTACTCTCCCTTTTATATATAATATATATATATATTAGTCTTTTTTTAATTTATTTTTGCCCTTTTTATATATATATATCTTGTTCAAATTTTTTAAAGTTAATAAAATACTTTTTTCTCATCCATTTAAGTTCAAAAAAATTTTTAAAACTTATAGTGGATGACCTTATTTAAAAACTTTTTTAAATATAAATTCATTAATATTTTAATAATTAATAAATAAATAGTAAAACAAAAAAAATATCCAACCATATATCGTTCGTTGTCCGAGCTCAATAGATGGGGCGGGCTACTTCAAATCCCAAAGGGTTTTGGTTTTTAATCCCCGGAAATGGTCAAATTTTTTGAGTTTTTTTCGACTATATTGTATAGGGAAAAATTAAATTTAATGAATGAATAAATTAAAAAAAAAAAATAATAGTGTACCTTTTAAAAAAAAATGAAAAAAATTTCAAGGACTTTCTATTTGTCCCTTTTATTTGGTTCTGTCATAAGTATATACATATTTATATTAAATTTTAATTTTTTAATAAAATGAACTAAAATAAAAATTTCTTTGTTGAATAGAATGACTTTTTTTTTTATTTATTTATTTTTTATATTTCTTGTTTTAGTTTTAAATGAATTAATAAACTCCGAATTTTTTTAATTTTTTTCAGATTTTTTTTAAAGTAAATT
>BMAV01021478.1:0-54255 GCA_019973955.1 Trichonephila inaurata madagascariensis
CCCAAAGACATCATATTAGGGGATTCTCTGTCAAGGTCATTGGTAAAAATAAACAGTTTTTCCCAAATTAACGATTTTGTATTATGTTTCCAGTACCTCATAAAATAAATCTTGGTCAATTAATCCTTCAAAGTGCTCAATATTTTTATCCATGAAAAAAAAATTTTTCACATTAAAAAAAAAAAGGCAACAGAATTATATAATTTAAACCCTTTTAAAAAGGGATGCAGGTAAATACCAGTAAGTTCGAAAGCCAAAAAGTAATTTTTTTAATTTAAAAAAGAAACGTAATAAAAAATCTCCCCATCGTAGGATTACAGCCAACAAACAAAATTTTTTTTTTATTTATTTAAAGGATCAAAGATAGAAAAGAGCGTTAAAAGAAACTTTTTTTTTTTGATGCCCTTTTTTTTCACCAGATGATATATATAAATCATACAATGTAAATCTGTATTTTTATTATATCAGAGTATTTTTTTTTTTTTCATTCCAGAAATTAATTTTTTTTAACCCTTTTTTTTTTCGATATGTCGCGCCCCCTTGGGGGTTTATCGGCCCCCGGGGGGCGCCCCCGTTTGGGGGAAACACGTGATAAATCGGCTACCCTCTGTGATGTTCAACTTAAGAGCACCTATACAAATGATAAAAGTTTTCCCCTTTCCCTTCCACCCGATATGTCAACGTCTACAATGCCATGAGTTACACTGGTGTGTGTGTGTTCAGAATTACGATAATTTCTAGATTTTGTGTATTATCTTTGAAGCTACTGAACAGATTTTAATAAATTTTAGTATGTATATAGGGATGTGATATAATTTTAAAAAATGATTGTTCAATAGTTAAAATACACACGCGTGATCGTGAGTAACTTATCGAATAATTCGGAAGGTATGAAATAGTAGTTGCACAATATAACTTAAAAATTGATTTATAGGAGGTATAATGCCCTCTTTCACCGTGATTTTATGACTGAAATAAGGGAATTTACGAACTCCTCGGGAAATTAATCCCATTCAATCGGCAACTCTGTTTTCAGGTTTTAGATGACTCTCGGAGGGAGTTTACGAGTTGCAGTTAACCTTACCAGAACACTAGAGATATAACTGGCCAATCCATTCGGCGGATATCCTCACTTTATAGCAATTCATCTAACAGATGAGCTCTGTATGCCTCGAGTTGTAATCCATTAATATAAAGTCAGGGCCAACTGTACCCGTGAAAAGGCGAACATAGTACTCCAAGACCCTATCCCTATACCTCACAGCAGTCACAGTGCCTCTTTAAATCATATTTTTTGTGGCCACGAATTGATCCTGCTACACATCGCCTCCACTATTGTAAGGGCGATTTCTCAATTGGAAGGGATGGGGGCCCGGGTTTTTCCATAGAAAGTACAACGAAAAATGGAACCCTTCAAAGCTTGAAAGCAGAATTTCTGAAGGAGTGGGATTGTCACAGGAACTTATTGATTCACTTATTTCAGGTGCAGAATTATGGTGCGAGGCCTATTTATCTGAAAGAGGGGCCATACTCACTATAAACCATTTTTCTTTGTTATATTCTGCAACTATTTTTTCATACCTTCCAACTTCGAAGAGTGTTTCGCACGATCACGCGTGTGTATTTTAACAGCTGAATTATTTTATCAGCCCTATATACATACCAAGTTCTATTAAAATCTATCCAGTAGTTCCAGAGATAATCGACAAAATCTAAAAATTCTCTTAATTTTGAACACCAGTATACTTGCAAGTATTTAACTCCTCAGGATCCTCTTGACTCTGAACCAATGACGTCTGCGGCTACAATAGGCTCCCCTACACAGTAAGCGGGGTGAGGATTGGCAACAAACATCCTAATCTGAATGCGTACTTGTCAACAGATTGAATGCCTTCTACTAGAGGTCTACTTGGCGTCATACTGGGGGAAAAGTGGTGATATAGTATGCGCTACTTTTAAATACACTGTGCGATTGTGCCTGCTTCAAATTCTAAAGATCTTAAGCAACGGGTATTACTTCACAGAAATCCTTCCAGAAATGCATACCCAAAGCTATATTTTAGAAACATGTGTTCATTCACATGTTATTGGGAATGTACAATACTTTTTCAGCACTCTATACGTTTTTTTTTTCGTACATGCCTGCTCATTTCTAGGAAAATTTTCCGTTTGAGCCTATTTGTCAAAGACACACTCGATCCTTTAGAAGCCCGCATGAAGTTTTCAATCAGATAGAGGTCCTATGGAATGCCATTCCTCAGCATGACATCGAGAATCTTTATTGAATCGTTATCATGATGTTACTTTAAATTTCTTTATTCGTGTAACGCTTTATATATGCTATGTAGAGAGCCACCGCCCGCGTTGGTGTGTAGATTCCCACAACAAAGAGTCATCTTTAGAAATCAATAAGCTTTTATTTCTTTGCCTTTCTATTTCTATCAACTTTTGTTTTAGATAATGAGAAGCGAGTCAGTGTTAACCTGTTCTAAATATTTATGAGAAAAGGTAATTCTCATTTAATGCAGATACTTGGCTTGATTTCCTGAACTCGAACCATGAGGTTTCTAATCCATTTTGTAGATCACTAACAATTTGAAAATAATTTAATTTAACATCACAACACGCCCAATTCCTATAATCTCTCATTAACTCAAGTCACATATCCTTAAATAGTAATTCTATTTTGCATAAGTCATGGCTCCTTTATAGAAAGAGGTTCTCCAATCAAACAATTTATTGGGTGTATTTTCCCTTGTGGATTATTAAAAGGGCCCGAAGTGAACCCGTTACAGCTTAACTTCAATAAAAGCAATCCTTTTTATTCTCTCTGTGTATGGATTGTCTGGTAAAATTGTACATTTAATTTAAACACTCTACGATATCATTAGAAATGATAAGTGTAGATTTATCTATGAATTATATTATAACTAAACTTGTGGCGCAACATCCCATGGGGTGCCAAGGCTTATTGTGCCCATTTCAGTTAACGAAGCCTTGTGTGATGGGGTGCAAGAGCAGATGTTCTGGTCAGGTGCTCAGTCTGACGCAAAATCCTCAGTGTTTAATTCCCAAGCAAGCTTCGTACTCATTTATCGGCCCTCTGAAGGAATGAAAGGCTGAGCATATTTTTTAAAAAAAATCAGAAATAATATGGTTTTTTAAATGTCTGGAATGGAAAGTTTGAGGCATAAAAAATATTTATTAAAAATATGAATTGTTATTGATATTTGCCCTAGAATGTTTGCATGGGAATTTTTGTAAAATAATTTAAATCAAACGTAGAGACAAATTATTTGTCAATCTTCTATTCTCTCTATCTGTTTTTTTTTTCTTTTGTAATTTTGAAAAATATACAAAATAAGAAGAGTAATTGAGAAAAGTGACCATTTTTCAGCAAAATTTGAAAACCTTTTAAATTTCTAATATTGAAACAAATATTTTTTTATAATTATTAATAATGAGTAATAACTGTTATATTTTCAGTCTTTAATTTTCGATTCAATGTCCGCTCTCAAAACGTGTAGAAATACTCTTGATTTTGTTAAAATGCTAACAAAGCAACTTTATTTTCAATAATTCTTCCTTAATTGGAAAAGTTTCACAAAGGAATCCACACACAACCCCTTCTTGCAAAGAAAACATTTCTGTTCTCCTTTTCTTAAAAATATTGTATTTATTTTTTGCCACCCTGTATGTTCCTTTTTTCACCAATATCGACTGAAACTAGTACTTATCACGGAAAAAATAAGTCTTGACACTCTTTCCTATTCTTTTTTATGTTTCTTCTGTAAAGATAAGGTCAAAATGAAAAAGAAACATATATTTCGTTATCTTTGTAAAAGGCTTTCTCCAAAAATTCTATTGATGAAAGCGAAAGAGGAAAAAAAGGGCCTTTCAAGGGCAAAATCCTCTGAATTTAGGTGACACTTATTTGTTGCCGCTTTTCGCAGTTATTTCATATCTTCGCTTCGCACTCAAGGTGTGATAAAATATAAAGTTTATAAAAGGGTGCGGAAAAATAGAAATTTCGGGAAAGCAAATAATATGCATTGAATCGTACAAATTTTTGAGATTTCTGTGCTAGATGTCAGGTTTATGCATGTACTTGAATATAGTTCATCTTTACAGTTTAACAAACTTACATTTAGGACATTTTTTAACATCATTTCTTAAAATTTTTATGTAGAATAAAACAAAGGAAAATGTTTCCAATAAAATAAAGGTTTTTCTTATTGTGGCAAAAATTAAATGAAAGCCACTGAATATCTCTTTTATAATATGCTTGATTTTAAATTATAAACATACTAGAAGTTACCATTCCACTTCACTGGGTATTTTATCTTGTATTGATATATATTGTTAAAAGATACATTGATTATTCATATCCTAGTATATTAAGCATTTGATTCTATTTAAACACACACACACGTTCTTATAATTCACACCTCTTGATTTAAAACTTGTATCAATAACAATAATAATGTTCTAATACTGAAGTAGAATTTTACGCTTTCGTTACCACCTCCCCAATAAGAATTTCCCCAAAACCCAATTTTAGTGGATTTCTAATCAAAATAAACATTCCTACAAAATTTCCAGTATATGTTAGTGTAATACTTCAAAAATTCAAATTATTTTTTATCTATATGCCCTGTAACCCCCTTTGAGAATCTATTTATGAAAACTGCGTTCTCAGTAGATTTCTATTCAACGAAGGAAACTTGTTTGCCAAATTTCATTACATATTTCGTAGTTCAACAATAGAGAATTTTATTATCTCTACCCCTCAGTAACTCCCCTTAACCACTAGAAGCCGATTTTCGGAAAATTCGTTCTTCAATAATAAAAAAACTTGCTTATTAAATTTAAAGTATGTGATGTAACAGTTGAAACATTGGATTTTTTTTATCTGTAACAATCCTTAGCCCCTCACAATCCTCCCTGGGGGTCATTTTTGCTAATCTCGTTCTTAGAGGATCTCTACTGTATGAAAGGAAAATGGCTACTAAATTTCAAGTCTAGGTCTAATAATTCCGGAGATATCGTGATGAGCGTCTGTGAGTGAGCAACTTTTCTCCTTTATACACACACACACACACACACACACACACACACACACACACACACACACACACACACACACACACACACACACACACACACACACACACACACACACACACACACACACACACACACACACACACACACACACACACACACACACACACACACACACACACACACATATATGGGAAAATGACTACAACCTTAGGATGAATAATGATTTATGAAACAAAATGAAGGATGAAATATTTAAAATACATCAAACACCAAAGGAGAACGTCTTTCTCCTACGTCTATAGCTTAGCGTCTCTTATGTCCGTCTGCATCATTTCCCGTGCGTCGTCCCTTTGTCGGACATTCCTCGCGGGGTGTGACGTCAGTGTGAACCGCTCCACTTGAAGTAACAGGGAGAGGGGATGTGACAGTGTACAAACACACACACACACACACATATATATATATATATATATATATATGATGTCTCAAGTCAGCATCAAGAACTTTTGTAAGAAACAGCTTTATTTTGCAAGCAATCGACATATCATTTCGCTAAGAGAAATAAGTGCCAAGTGAGCCGGAAATATTAATTGGACTGTATGCTTATTTTCAGAACTTCTAAGTAATCCTTTTTTAGTTTATATTTTCGATTGGAATATAAAGCACGGAATCCTACATACGAAGACATACAATTTAATGCCATAGGATTGGAATTGTTATGTTTAGAATATCTTTTTTGAGAAATAATTAGCTGTTTAATTTAAAAGTTGAATATGTTAAGGGAAATAAAAGTTAATAAATTATAAAGTTAAGTCGTATAAGTTAATTATCCTTACATACATATATATATATATATATTTATATATTTAAAGTGCAGATGGCAAGGTCATTTGACTTTTAAAAGTTTTAAGAGCCAGACAGTAGAGAATGCCTATACAAAACTAAATGAAAATTCTCAAAGTCTCTGAGGATTTGAAGCTCTAGGAAGTTATCCCTTTAAGGCATTAGATGAAATGAAAGGTTATAAGTCAAAATTGTAATTATTACACACCAAACTAAAAGATGAACATATCCAAAAATGAAGAGAACGAAAAAAAAAATAGTCATCGGATTTTATTAAGAATACGTTGAGAATTCCAAACAAAATGTTAAAAGTGCAAAATATTACAAATATGCTTTAAAGTCACATAACCCAGAGTCGCCTTTCGATGCATTGACTCGGAGCATCGGGATGAAAAGAAATGCCAGGACCGTGCTACAACTCCATAGCATCAACGCACTTCCTCTCACTTGTTGCGCTCTTACGGCACAAAATAGGCGCGTAATCCTGGGTCTTATTTCACCGGATCCATTTTCAGGCAACCCATGAAATGAGAGGGATTTTTTTCTTGAATGCAGCTTGACACTCGACATAAAAGAGCATCCATGAAGTAAAATGAAGCATTCGTAGGCATATTTTTGTTCCTTTTTTTTTTTTTGGACGAAAGCATTCAAACTTGTGTGTGTGGAATTTTCTTCTTGCCTCCTTCAAAGAAAAAAATCAAGTCTGTAATATTGCTTATTTGGCTGCAGCAAGACTTCGGTGATATATGTAAAGAGAAAGAGAGAGAAAAATATTCCTATTTCATTTTGTAAAGAGTTCTGTTAGCTGACCTTTACGCGAAAATAACTTTAAATTAAGAAGACACAGTACAATTGAATTGAGAAAAATGGGTAAAAAAATCAAATCTAATTTTTTTAGCCTATATTATTTTTTATACACTTTTCTCTATGACCTTACAAAATTTGAAAGCTCTAAACTTAAGAAACGCAGAATTATAGTAGCTTTTACATTTGTTTTTATTCACAACCCTATGGCAAATCAAAACTTTAACCTGAATTATCTCAAAAAGAAAAAAATAGTTTATCTTCATTTAAAAATGCTAAGGCTTTGTTTCTATAGTGCCAAATACTTTGATATTTTTTCTACTTAATACTATTAGTATATGTAACAAAAGTTGTCATGCATTTTTGAATCAAAGCAATGCTTATTTTTTTTAAATAATTGAGCTCATTTATACATTTATACATTTTTAAGGAATTTTCAGTAAGCATTCATAAAAAGAAGTTTTGTTCGAATACTAATTATATTATCGCAAAACCATACCAACATTTGTTATACATAGTTTGACGTACTTTTTAATTAAATTTCATGCGTGTACGTAAATATCTGAAGGAAGAGTAGCAGTTTTAAATCACTACACAAATTTAAAGTTTTTTCCTTAAAAAATTAAATGGCTAGCTTTTTATGAAATTTTGAGCACAAAATCTGTTTTATATACAAGTAGTATACACACACATAAGAGGCAACCAAACAAAGTTTGAAAATCCTTAAATTAAAATTGTTTGCGTAAATCGTATCATGTCCTTTAATTGTTTGATTTTTGAGAACCTTTATAAGAGAAGCATGCAAATGAGTCTCACTATTTAAATTTAAGTGAAACTAGTTCAAAATGGATTGAGTTGGCTTGAATTATGTTTGTGAAATACATACTCTGGAATATTAGAGTACCTTGGTATAATATTAGTAGTCTTTATTATCATTGTCAGGACTCTACACATTTTCTGAAACCACGTGTCTTATTGACTTCATCTACTACAAATAAGTAAAATGTATTGTTATTATCGAGGACTAGTTCACTCTGTTCACTACAGAAGATTATTCGAAGTTAATGGAAACGATTTTATAATTTATTTTTTCGTTTTCCTTTTGAGATAAAACTTTGGCAATTTCAGAATAATAGTCTGGTAATGTTTTTTTTTATTGGAATATACAATAAAAGATTGATTTTGAAAAAGGTTCCTAAAATTGATAAATGGGTCGAAGGTTACGAAACGTTTCTTCACGTCACAGATATATGGATCTGCAATAGATCCTCCATTCCCTATCTGATAAGTATTTTGGCGCGGATAAGTGGAAAATCTGAGTGAAGGCTACGAAACTACGCTTTCCGAAGAGAAATATTCGTATTAATAAATTATAAAGTGGTGCAAAAAATCTCTGTTATTTTATTTCAATAAAAGGTATTTACTATGCATTAAATTTGAAAGGGTAAACACTTCTATCTGAAAGTTAAAAATGAAAACATGACCACGAAACTTCATCATAAAACTGTTCAAATGCAAGCAACGATCAAGAAAGGGAAGTCTAGGATCTAAAGAAAATCCGCCGACTCAAAGATTCATTGCATCGAAACTAGGAATTCCAGCATTGTAAGCAAAATCACTCATACATGCTTAAGGTTCAATAAGATGTCTAAACTTCAAGTTCATCTGCTTTTGCCCTGACATATTGCTGAATAAACAATTGTAGAAAATTATACGAGAAACATCTAGCTGCTGAAAAATGGAAATTTGTGTTAACACTCAGTGAGGCATGGGTATAATAAAAGACAAATTTTCTTTTGCTCCGCTGATAAGAATGACCGTATAAAATGGCTTCATCATTGTACAGAAATGTTTCCAAAGGTATTCATAATAGTTGCAGGACTTTGTTACAGTGGCAAATTAAAAATAAAACAAGTCTCAAGTAAAGTCAAAGTTAATTCACTTTACTATCAACCGAATACTTTAGAACCAATTTCTGAAGAAAAAATTCCAGCCTTATGTAGAAAGAACATTGATACTGTTGAGCTTCATAAGAGCAACACCTCCAGTCACACGTCTAAGTCAACGGCCGTTTATTTAGCGGAAAAAGAATCAGAAATAGGAATAAGGTGTATCCCATTTGGTGAGATGCCTGTAAAATCACCTGACGCTTCTCTAATGGACTTTTGAGCTTTCGTTTTATTATAACGAACCTCAGGAAAACATATTTAAGAATACTGAACTGACTTTGGAAAAAGGTTCAAGAGTAATGCAGCAAATTTAGCATGAAAAAGAAAAAGTTTGTTTTCATAGAAAATTCAAGATAGAGTTTTGTCAAGAATCATAGCTATCAGACAGAAGCAAATCGCCACAAAAAATACGTCAATTATAGATAAATATTTACCTTTTAAAATGGTTTCCATAACGCGTGAATGACCTTCTGTAATTGCAGCGATATTAGAGTTTAAATTACCTTAAATAAAAGTTGTTGATTCTTTTAATACTTTCCTTCATTTGGTTGCTTCTCAATCCATGGTGAACTCATCGGCACAATTACTTTTATAGTATCTAATATTTTCTGACTCAATGTAATGAAATATATAGACTTTTGTCAAAACATTGACGTATGATATTCTACTACGATTTATTGTACTACTTTGGTCCTTAAAGTTTACTGTTTTATTGCTTATTATAAAGATTATTTTTTAAGAAATTTTATTTGTTCTCTTGTTACTTCGAATGAATATTTGAAAAAAAAAATAATGAAAGGAAATTTGTATTAAATAATAGACACAATAATTTACAGTTCTCAGCAGTGTTCTTGGAACTACCTCATATAGTAAGTCATACACTGATTTCCAAGAGTTAACAAACAGACGTTACGATCAAGCATCGAAAAAGGCTTTAATTAAAGAAAAATGAAATATAGGTAACAAAGAAAATGCTTTAAAATAGTGTACGTAGATGAAAGAAAACCAAACACTATATAAAGAAATAAATTTACTAAAAAATTAAGTAGTCTTTCTTCTACCCTTGACCTTCACAAAAACTTTACGCACACACATGTCCAAAATTAAGGTCACAAACATAAAATCTGTGAAATATGATGAACTATTCACTGGTTGCTACGAAATTTGACGCATAGACATATTACAAAATGAGAAAGAAAGTATCAACATAACAATACGGAAAAGAGTTTAATTGTTAATTAAGATACGGGACATATCAAAAAGTGTGAAATAATGAATCATAGATAAAGCATTTTGCTAAGGAAAAATATTTTTACTATGGAGTATGACCACCGTGCACTTCTATAAAAGCTCAAAATGAGCTGAAGTACTTTTTATGAGAGTGTTAATACATGTTTTGGAGCAACAAATCCTATTTTCCAAACGCGCGACATTTAACTCGTGGGGAGTCTTGGAAGGGGGTCTACGCTGAGAACTGGCCCTTCATAGACATCCCCAAAGTGTTCAATTGAATTGAGATCCGGAGATCTCAAGAGCAAATTCATACGGTGAATATCCTCTAGTTCAAAAAATTCATCAACAATCTGAGGTGTGTATTGTAGCGCATTATCGTCAGTAAAAAATTGATTCGGAACCCGTAGAAATCCGGAAAAACCACAGAGAGGTTTCAAGGACCTCATCTTCTTAACATTTTGTGTTGACAGTACCCAAATTGAAGACGTACAATGATGTATAACTGCTCAATAACTGCAAACCAGACAAGGACTACTTTGACATCAAAGCTGTCAATTTCGGTAAAGTAGGAGGGATGAAAGCGAGCTCCATTTTTTCTCCAAGTGAAGATTCGTTGAGAATCACTCTGATTGGTAAATCTCGACTCATCAGGAAAAAAACGAGCCTCCATTTTGTTGTTGTCTATGACAGCGTTTCTCAAACTGTGAGGCGCGTGCCTCCCTAGGGGGGCGTGAAAATTCTACGAGAGGGCACGAACCTATTGAAAAGTCAAAAACAAAAGATTATATTTAAACAAAAATTATTAATTTACTGAAAATAAACAAACAAAATACAAATATATAAAATTCACATCTACATTGATATAATATGCTTATAAATGCATCAGTACTGCACAATGTATTTTATAATTAATTTAACAATACTATGTTACAACAAGTTTAATAATTACTAGTGACTCCATGGGATTGTCATATATGAAATTTTTACAAAACTTAAAACTTATATTGATTATTTGTACGGTTTATAATTAATCCTGAACTGACGATTAAAAATTACGGGATCCGCTAACCAATGCCACCGTTTTCCACGTAGGTGCTGTAGGTGATGCATTGGAGGGAGGGTTGAAAATAAATAAGTAAATAAATAAAACTTACTCTGAAATAAGTAAATCCTTCGCAAACATTTTCAAGGTCTTTTATTACATTCCAAAGCATTTGGAATAATTTTATGGATAGCAGTAAACATGAGGGCATTTAATGCTTTGGCTGAGCGAGACGTTTATGTACGCCGGTGGTACTTAAGGGGTTAAAATCGTATTGCAGCTACAGCGTCAAGGTATAGCATTATTGAATTCAATACAGTGTTATTGTATGGAAAGGGGGGCAATGAAAATTATGATTAAATATTGGGTCGCAAATATTCAAAGTTTGAGAAGCACTGGGCCTGACGTTATTGCCTCCAAAATAACTGGTATTTTCTAACAGATGTAGTCAAAGAAACACTTCGAGTGGACGCAGGGTTTAATGTTCAGTCTCTGCTAGATGTTCTGTTTGACAGGATATGTGCTTCTCCTTGACACGGCAGCAAGGTCACGAGAAAGCTGAGGAACCGTTGTATGCCTAGGTCATCATGCGCTTGATGCCAAATAGCGATCCTGTGTATGCATCGTTGCTCTGTGGTGGCCTTGGCCAATCTTCCAAGAGACAGTACCACTTGTTCAGAAATAATTTCAAAGCCATGAGACCACTTTCAGTGCAATTTGTAAACATCGAGTCATCTTCGCTTGAGACTGAACAGGTTCGAGCTTGATAATTGCTCTCCATCTCAAAGAATGGTCGAAACGATTATGATAAGTCATTCTCATTGGGAACAGACTAATTTGTTTGTTTTAATGCAATATTCACAAAACTATAGGCAAAAATCTCATGTACTGAAACAGATACTAAAGAACTTCTAATTCCTAACCCGATAATTTGCATTGTACTTTTATATACTACCCGTTCTTCAAAATACATAAAATATAAGTACTATCAATTTTACTGGTAGCAATTTAGAATTGTGTTCGAAAACCATGTTTACGACCTTAATTTTGGACATGAGCATACATAGATCATGCTTTCAGTGACGTGATCAACCATCTCTGATGTTAACAAGGGTAATTTTTTAAGAAAGATAATATTAAGATTAATATTAATTTAATTTTCAATAAAGTTTCTTTTTTTTACTGATTACTTATTGCTATATTATAAATTTTCTTCTTTATTTGGGGTAAAAACTGAAATTTTGAAGGTAAATAAAATCGGAAAAAGAGTGTGTGTTTTAAATTTTCCATTTTTACTTGAATGAGGTTCTTTGTTTCATTAAATTTCATATTTTGTTTCTATACAAAACAAAAGGCATTGGGTGTCAAGAAATAAGCTTGGAATGGTGATGGAAATGATCTTGCTTCGATTTTTATCGAACGGAACTTAGTCCATTGATCTCTGTTGAAAGACCATACAAATTTGTGTAAAAAGAGATTCTGTTCAAAAACTGGATTGAAATGTAAAAGTTTAACAAAAGTACATCAGCAAAAAATAACTAAATAATGTGAACTTGATTAAAAAATAACATAACCTTAAATGGAACTGTTTATCCACGGTTTACTTGAATTATTTAGAATATTCACTTAAACTATTTGTAAATATTAATAGATCTAACTTTATTAGTAATTAATTTAATTAATTCTACAACTCGAAAAAGTAAAAAAAAAAATTTTTTCTATATATGCCATCGAAATATTTCGTTTCACTAAAAATTTCATAATATTGTATAATCCATGTTTCAAAACTACCCAATAAATTTAAATGTCTTGGAAATTATAATGAGAATTCTTCCTGAATGCAATTATTCGTTGAAAAGAAAGAAATGAATTTTAGCATACAATTGAAATCTTGCTTCGTAGATTTCGAATGCATATCATCCTGTATTCTGGTAGACTACAGACAATGACATTGTGTAGTAATACTTTACGATTTAAGTAATACCAAAATCCTTTGACTGTATGTTTACAATTTAGCAAAAGGATTGGAATGAGTAAAATGAGAAAAATATATTAAATATTATGCATTAAGCATAGCCATTTTCATCATCATTCGGTGAAAAGTAAAAGAGAAAATTATACTTGAGAACTATTGATTTATTTAAAAGCACTTGCATTATATTAGTATTTCATAAGTAGAAATTCACATTTAATGCTTAATTAATTGAGATATGTCAGGAATTGTCAGGATAGTTGCTTCAGCGCTCATTTAAAATCTTTCTCAACAAGACAGATTCAAAATTTTTAAGTGATTTGTCAAGAATCATTGCCTAAAATTGTTTCGTATGTGGTTGTAAGAAGATATGACACAATTTATAAATGTTACTTTACAAATTTTTTTAAGTGTGCAAATTAATGAAAGCTATGATCGAAAAGGACAACTAGATGTTAATTAAATATTTACAATAATACAATTTGAAAGGTTGAGTCAAGTTTTAAAACCACGTTATCCATTGCATCTCGTAATGTATTTATCACTGTTATTCAACAATGAATTAAATATCATAAAAGCATATATCAACGTAATGTTAACAAAATGAACCCAGTTGTTTTATGTGTATTAAAAAATAAAGATAGTGGCAGCGTTTCTTATTCTTTTTTACTGCAACCATAATCTACTTATATCTTTACGATTAACCAATTATCCTTTGCTTTTAATAGGTGCAAGTATGCATGTACAGTCCATAACATTTATAATCGTAACCATGTAAGCTACATTTAACCTGTAATCGAAACTGTTACTTATTTTAAAAGATTCCATGAAAGCAAATTTCTAGATGTTGCTACATTAATGATAAACATCAGAGCCTACAGCAGTGTTTATTTAAAAATTATGCGAAAATTTTTATTAAATATTTTTCAATAAATACATTTGCATTCTTTATTATCCTTAATTATTCTGCATTCCTAGTCGGTGCAAAGTTGAATCATAGTAATTTTCCCATTTCAAGAGAAAATCGAAAATTTAAGTTCAGTACATACGAAGAAAAATTAATAAAGCCAATTTATTTCGAAAATTTAAAACATGCAGAACATTATTTAAACAGACTTTAGGGTTTTCCTCTGATTAAAATCCTGATGATCTAATTTAAAGTACGTTATATTTCCTTTTATTTTGCTTAAAATTTACTATACATTTGTATAGACACACGCACAAATATATTCTGACAGGGTGTCCTGAAACTTAACGATAAGCGTGCTAGAGGTGAAAGGGGGGTATATCTGTTCTGGAAAAAATTAAAAAAAATTCCTAGAACTTGGTTAAATGAGTAAGTGCACAATTTTGAAAATGTGTTAAAATGACAGCCTCCAACACTCTAGCTACTGTGAGCTCAAATTTCACAATTTTACGATAATTTTTCACTGACGTCATATTTCTTAAACGTACTATTAATCACAATCAAAAGTCGGTCAGAAAAATTTGCTGGTTTAATTAAAGTTAACGTCGTTTGTGTGAGTCGGGGTTTGATAAAGAAACATTTCCTAACTTTGACTCGCCATAAAAAGAAAACTGTTAGACACCAATCTAGGCAAGTTTCTCAAAAATTGGCCCATTTAGTTTAGATTCTGAAATAGCAAAACACTTGTTCTATTCATAACAATCATAAGGATTTTTTTTTTAATTTGCTGAACATCTTCATTTTAAAAACAATGATAACTTTCATCACATCATTGGGTACTGTGAACGCACAAATTTCGTAACCTTCACAATGATTTTTTTCACTTAAATAATCTTTCATAGAAATCACAATCTCAAATGCAGCAAAACCCTTTGTTGACTTTTTAATGTAACGAGCTGGTTTTAAATTTTGCGCTTTAAAAAAAGTAACTATCAACAGTTTTACTTCAAAAGAAAAATGACTTTTTATCTTATGACTTTCTGAATTTCAAATCTAAATGCAGAAATTGTTGTTATTTAAACGGCTTTGAACTTTAAAAAACCTTTAAAAAATCAAGCCAAGTTACTCGAAAGAAGAATAGTATTTCTTTCTGTCGGGAAACTAACCTCGAAATAAATTTCTTCATTTCCTTAAATTTAAAAGAAATATTTTACAAAATTTTCTTTGGGACAATGGGAATCTAAAAGAAAAATTTTTTGTGGGAAATTTATTACCGCCTAAAAAATGGTTTTCTTTTTTATAAAAAATATCTCATTCTTTGAAGGGTTAATGGGGATCTTTTTTCAAAATTTAGAGTTATTCACTAAAAAATGAAATTTTTATTAAATCTAATTTTCATTTTGAAGTGTGATATGTTAGGTTTCTTCCATTCATAAATTTGGTTGAAATATACTAAAAATCCTAAATTATTAAGATCTAAGATTTTATGTGTTTTGAAAAGCATCAAATTAGTATGGGAATCTTAAATATATATAAATATAGATTATTATATACAGATTAATTGCAATATAATTTATATGGTGTTATATATATATATATATATATATATAGTTATATAGTTATATGTGTAGTAAAAAAAATCTTTTTGTGAAGTATTTTAGGTAGCAAAATTGGCCGCAACACATTCTTAAAAACTGCATAAAATCTGTGCAGTTTTTAAGAATGTGTGTGTGTTTGCGTTTGTGTAATAATATCCAATATAACCTATAGATAATATTTAATACTGTATCTTTGGTGAATAGTTTGGTACATAGAATTAAAATTAATTTGTATTTTGATATCTATTTCTCAAAATAAAATTTAATTATTCTTAAAAGTCTTTCATCGGATATTTCATAATTATCATTTCTTCGTGCATCCAAAAGCCTTTTGTTTTAAGGTAATCCTATTCTTTACATTTCTAGGACGCATTCTAACTTTTATAAATAGCTTTAATTCATTTTCTAAAACTATTAGCTTTCTTCGTGATCCAATTAATTCCTCGTTTCTTTTATTCTCTTTTATACACAAAAATGCTGTAAGGACCAGAAAACATGAATAAAATATACATGTTACTCGTCGTAAAATATAGAAAGACTTATTTATGGGGATCTTAAGAGACCAGGACACCAAAAAAATGAATAAACACGTAAGATATGAAATAAAGAGTGCTTCATTTTGTAATCTTTTCATTTTATTCTGGAGAAAAAAGACGCTGAAACGCGTTTGGTAAAAAAAAATTGTGGTGCTTCCGAAGGAAAAGATACTTTCATTTGGAGTAAGGTAAGAAAAGAAACATGAAAAGAGAGAAAAAAAAAGAGACTTAAAGAAACATAAAAAACTACGAGGAAAGGTTAGTAGTTTAACAAATACTGTGTTTTTGGATTTTTTGTTTTGTTTTTGTCCTTAATATATTTAGATTACAGATATTTCTACAAGGCTTCATTCCCAAGCATGAGCTACACCGTTCGCTGTTAGAATTTTTAACGTTTCTGTGATGAAACTTATGAATAATCTATATTTGTCCATCTACCTATCTACTTATATATCATTGTACTTGTATGATATCTTCCTAACCAAGTACAAAATATACTAATTCAAACATTTTGTTTTCTTTTTTACAATCGAAGCAAATAAATATAATGGAGTACATTGATTAGACGTACTGTGGAAGCATAAGTTATTTTATTTTGATTGAAAATTTTATTTCATTTAATAATATTGTAATAGAATAAAAAAGCCAATTAATATCAACAAATATCCTCTTTATATGATACTGAATATCCAGATAATCCTGTTTTTTATGACCATTTTTAAATCTTGTTCATTCTATCTTGTAGCTACTTTGAAACTCGGTCAGACAAGAGGTAACAGCTGTCGAGGCATAATAATTGTGGAACTTCTAGATTCATTACTTCACCTTAACGTTTCTAACACTTTTCAACCAGATTAAAGCAGTTTGTGAGTGATTTAATCAAACGAATTCTTTCACAACCTGCAATATTATTTAATGTTAATTATTGCTTTAAAACAATGATGTGATAAGTAATTTCCTCTATTTACAGTCCCTAAAGCAGTGGGTTTCAAATTGCAAGTGTATTTTTCAGGGAATGTTCCAAAACCAAATAAATGATATATATAAGTCAGTGTTTCTCAAACTGTGGGGCGCGCCCCGGGGGGCCGGGATAACAATTCAAGAGGGGCGTGAGCATATCGAAAATAAAAGGTTAAAAAAATTAATTTATTTGAATGAAAAAAAAAACAAAGTACTTTCTGATATAATAAAAAAATACATATTTACATTAATATGATTTATATATATCATCTGGTGAAAAAAGGTCATCAAAAATAAAAGATTCTACTTTGAACGCTCATTAGCTATCTTTGATCCTATAACTAAATAAAAAATATTTTGTTTGCTTTGCTGTAATCCTACGATGAGAGATTTTTTATTACGTTTCTTTTAACCTAAAATATTACTTTTGCTGGCTTTCGAACTTACTTGTATGGTTATCTGCATCCCTTTTTAGGCAAGTTGTAAATTATATAATTCTGTTGCGCTTTTTTTTCACAATGTGAAAGAGTTTTTTGATACATGGATAAGCATATTGAGCTCTTTGAAGGATTAATTGGCCAAGATTTTTATTTTTATGAGTCTACTGAAACATATAATACAAAAATCGTTAATTCTGTGTGTGTGTGGGAAAACTGTTTATTTGTTACCAATGACCTTGACAGAGAATCCTCTAATATGACAGTCTTAATGGGTGCTAAAATGAATTGATAACATATCTCCTTTTTTGGGAGTGGCAAACGTTTTTTTAGAATCTTAAGGTACTTGTTTAGACCGAGTTCCCGGCACGACCACTATTTTTCAAAAATATTTTCTTCAACATGCTGCATTTTCCCTATGAATAACTTAGTGGTTTTAATTGTGATGTTGTACGACTGATTATGGTTTATAAATGTAAATGAGCAGAATCTAAAAAAGAATTGGGCATCTGTGATCTCTCTGAAAGGAAATTGAAGCTAATTAAACAAGGGAAACATTTGCTGAAATAATGCATATTAATCATGTTAGCGAAAGTAAATTTGAGAAAAGCAATAAACATGAAACGAAAGGAAAATTTTCAATAGCTACATTAAGAACTTTATCAAGAAAATATGAAGCCATAACTGTACCGCAAAATGCACCACCCTGTCAAAAAGACACAAGCAAGAAAAGTTCAACAGGATATTTGTCGATCCTCAAAGTATATTAAAATTACAAAAACGTGAACAAAATGTGACAGTTTTGCTTGCAAATAACTTGCCTGTAATGTTAGCAAAAAGTGTCTGTGATTTGTGTCCTTTATTAAGGTCACGCACATTTGGTACAATTTAGTTCAGTTTTATTGGATATTTTCTCAAATTATGAAAGACAAATAGAAAAATCCTTGAAATAGGTAAGTACATTTTTTCTTGGTTAAATTATTCCCACAAAAATTTGTGATTTTTATGCTTGTATATTGAAAATAATTATAAAAAAAGAAGGTGGGGTGCACCCTTTTCCCCGTGACCATTAACTTTTAGTATCGGGTGCCCACCTGACCCCGGGCAAAAAAACACTTTGAAGTTTTCCCCGCTTTTTTAAAAAAACAACACAGTTGTTATTCATTAAATTTTATATTTTTTTTTATTACTTAACTTTTTATTCTAAATGTTTAAATTCTGCGAGGCTTAAAATTACAGTTCATTCAAAACCGTTTATAATATGGTATTCATTTAATAAATAAATTTTACATTTTGTATACATTGTCATGCATTTGGGTTTTTATCTCCCACAATTAAGCTATTATATAAAGAATAATGTATTATCTTTTTAAAAAAAAAATAAACTCGTTTTAAAGGTGGGTACTTCAGCCAGTATAAAAACAAGTTTAATAATTATCAGTGACTTCCATGGGCTTGTTTTTTAGGAAAAATTTTTTAAAAAGGTAGGCAAAAAATTGAAATTGACACCCCAGGGGTTTTTTTTGATATTTAGCCCCAGATCTATATTTGTCTTCAAAGTAGCCATCGCAGAAAATCCGGATTCAAAAAAGGTATGTTTTAAAATGGTAATAGTATACGAAATGCTTTTTTTTTTCAGTGCAAAAAATTCAGCATCCACCTCTATCCAGAATTAAAAAAGTGATTTTTTAAAAAAATTCCCCTTTAATTTCGTCACTGGATGAAAATCTATGAAGATCTTTTTTCGGCACTTCAGAGCCCTTCTAAAATATTTTGAAATGGATTCCAAACCCCATTCGTAACTTGCTATCAATTTGCCCTCGTCTGTTTTACTTGTTGATGCTTTATTATCTCCGAATGCTCACTGTGTTTTAAAAAAAATATATCTATGTTTTTTGTTTTAATCCACTCCCGAAAATACTTAATAACGTGAATTACAATTAACGGTGAATTATGAAATTTTACATTCAAGAAAATTCGGTAGCTACCCGGATTCGGCCAAGACTGACTAAATTGTAGGGAAGTACAGCTTTTTTACATGTTTTGTGCAAAAACGTCTGTTAGGTTGCCTAGACTCCTTGAACATTCATTGGGTAGATGTTAATGGATATGATAAAAAAACAACATAGATTAGGCTTTTTTTGAAGCGTTTGTATTTTTTAGAAATGGATCTCAAAGGGGAAATAAATCTTTAATTAAATATTATTTCTCAATCTGTTTCAATTTAAAAATTAGAGAAAAATAAAATAATTATCCTATTACTTAAAAGTATATATATAATTTTTACTTAAAAATATATTCCAAGAGAAACATATAAAAAAATTTAATACTTATCTTATTAATACTGAATTAAGAACAAGTTTAATAAGTATTAGCGATTTCCAGGGGCCCGGTCTTGAAAAGAGAAAAAGGTTTTTAAAAACTTTTTAGAAATTGACCCTCTGAGTTCTTTTTGTATTTTAGCTGATATCTTTTTTTTTGTCTTCTAAGCAGCCACCACATTTTTCAATATGTTCCAATTTAAAATCAGAGAAAGGAAAAATAACATAATAATTATCCTATTATTTAAATTTTTTTTTTTGCTTGAAAAAAGAAACATATACACAATTTAATATTATTTATTAATTTGTACGGTTTATAATTAAGATCGTGTATTGTAGCTTTAGCTCCAAAAGTGCATTTTTTTGCATTCAGTAATTTATTAATATATAAGGGGGCGCAATAAAAATTGTGATTGAAAAGGGGGGACGCCAGTATTGAAAGTTTGAGATACACTGATATAAGTAATATAAGACATGTGTTCAATGATGATAATGTGAATACATTCTTTTTTAATTAAACATTACCAAAAAAACCACTATTTTTCCTTGTTTGATTAAAAAATATGATAAAAGCTGACGAATGTTGTTGTTTCTCATGACTCCTGTGTTAAAAACTATTAACATCAAACATATGTGAATCGCGCTTTCTTTTACTAGAGGGCGCTAGTTGTAAACAGACAATGCTCTTTCTTTTTCAGTTTTTGGGGAGACACCCAAAAGGATCTACGTTTTTACCTCTAACTTGTTATGTCTTATGTTCGTGTTTATATGTAGTATAATAATTCTTAACAAATAATTTTAATTAAAACTGAGAAATCAGCTTGAAATGAAGTATTGTCTATTTTTTACAATTTGCTATCAGCTAGCATTGTATACACCTCACTGCTCTCTACCCAGAAAACATCAGAAAAGGTTGGACACTATTTATATTATTAACTAACATACTTAGTTTTTTTGTTTAAAACTCTTTCTAAAAATCAAGAATGATTTTTAACAACCTGAGATCAAGGCCCACGAAATTCGTAGAGACAAGAAGCTAATTTTAAATTAGTTTTGAGCACCTACAGGTGACAGTATGATTTTTGTTCAGCTCTTAATTTTGAGGAACACTTTAGGGGGGGTTGGGTTTTCCACCTCTCTTTCTCTTCCACCAACCTCACTAGGGAAGTTGTGACTCGGTAGCTATTTATAATGCCAATATGGTGCACAAGTACTCTATACAGTTTCAAACATTCCTGCTTTCTCCAGAATTAGAAACCAGGCCCTACGATACAGCAGTCTTCATCCCTAAGAAATATACCAGATGGGTGGCAGCTGAATAATAAATGCGTCGATTGTTTCCTGAGAGATCGTTTTACCAGACAATGTCATAATAAAATATTCTGAGTTGGAAATGTATAACATTGCAAACTATTATTTAAAAGCAAACCAAACAAAAACTGTCTCAAATATGACGAAATCCATATGTGGAACAGAAATTTATAACTTTTGTTATATATTTTCAAATCATACCTTTAAAACAACTAAATCCTAGATAAGTTGATTCTCAATTTTGTACTATCCCATAAAGTAGGGAAGTCTGTTTTATAATACACTGAAGAGCCAGAAAAACTGGTATATCTGCCTAATATCGTGTAGGGCCCCAACGAGCACTCAGAAGTGCCGCCAAACGACGTGGCATGGATTCGATAAATGTATAAAGTAGTGCTGGAGGTAATTGACACCATTAATTCTTTTGGGCTGTCCATAAATAGTAAGAGGGTTGGAAAATCTCTTCTGAACAGCATGTTGTAAAGGGATCTCAGATATGTTCAATAATGTTTTATGTTCTTTGAGATTTTGGGGGGGCCAACGAAAATGTAAAAGGGGCTCCTGGGGCCAAAAAATGTAGCAATTTTGGACGTGTGGGGTGTCGTATTGTCCTGCTGAAATTCCCCAAGTCCGTCCCGGGAAAGCAAAAAGGACATGGGAAGGGGGCGGGTGATCAGACAGGATGCACGTACCCGTCCCCCTCAGAAAGTATCTAGACGTATCAGGGGGCTCATATCAAGCTGCAAACGCCCCTTACATCCGAAAAATCCACCAGATTGAATAGTCCCCCGTTGACATGTAGGGTCCTGGATTCATGAGGGGTTTTCTTCATACCCGTACACGTCCATCAGCTCGATTCAATAGGAAACAGAAACTCGTCAAATCAGGCAACTGTTTCCCCCATTTATTCCCAATGTCAGTATTTACCAGCGGGCCCCCGGCGAGGGGGTAAGGCTTTGTGTTTGATAAAAAGGGGGGGACATAAGTGGGCCTTCGGCTCCCGGGGTCCCATATCGATGATGTTTCGTTGAAATGGTTCGCACAAATGACACTACTTGATGGCCTAGCAAATTTAAAAACTGCGCAATTTGCCCGGGGGTTTCGTCTGTCACGCTTAATGATTCTCGAGTCGTCATTGATCCCGTTCTTACATGATCTTTTTCCAGTCACAGAGATGCCATAGATTTGATGTTTTACCAGATTCCCCCGATATTCACGGTACACTAGTGAAATAGTCGTACGTGAAAATCCAAATTTTATCGCTACATCGGAGATGCTATGTCCCATCTCTCGTGTGCCGACTATAACACCACGTTTAAATTCACTTACATCTTGATAACTTGCCGTTGTAACAGCAATAATCTATCATACAACTGTGCCAGACACTCGTTGTCTTATATAGTCCTACCACAGCTCTGATTGATTCCATGAGACATTTAAAATAAAATAAGAAGAGGATAATTATGTTTAGAGACATCTGTATCCAAGTAATGCATTAGAAGTAGAATTTTTTTTGGGGACTTGCACTAAAAAGGGGACAATTTTTCCCCTCTGATATTTCACACATTTTCAAGTACAGAATGATCAAGTTAACTTACAAACACAATTTCAATTACAGTTAAGTTACGTTTTTGTGTTGTTGTTCATGCCTCCTGTCTGACATAGTGAGATCTAGGCCAACGAAATTCATCGTGGCAATGGGCTGGGAACCATTACACTGTCGTTGAAAAAGCCGAACACCATACAATTTACCGAGTACGATTTAGCTCGGGAGAAATTCCCCGGGAAAGGGAAAGATAGATGGTGACACCACCTATCTCCCCCTCCCTTTAGGCATAAAAATGAATTGGAGGAAAAATTTTTTAGCTCCCCCACTTTAAAGATTCAGCCCACATGACCTTCGGTCCCTAAATTTTAAAGGACGGCTCCCGCGTGTACTCCGGGGGATTTTGGGGGGACGAACATCGAACCCCGGCCTTCCCGGGCCGGGGTCCGGTGCTCTAACCCCCCTAAGGGTGCCCCAAAGGGTTTTTTCGTTTTTCGTATGTTTTTTTAAGTGTAAAAGAGCAATGAAAGAAATTTATAGGGACGAACCTATTACTAGGTTTTATATTACAATTATGATCTCCTGTGAAGGAGAGAGACCTCTTTTTGTATTCATTAGGACAGATACATATGAAACATTTTTATGTTTCAAAACTTAATGTAAACATTGGTTTTAATTATCAGAAAATCAGAGTTTCTGATCTTCTCTTTTCAATTTATAATTTAAAATTATAGTACCTTTTATTTCTCTACCAAGTAGAGTCTCTACTTGATTAAAAAAATAATATTTTGTATTATCAATACTTATATTTGCTACAAATGATGTTTAATATGTACGTTTGGTTCAATCTTTTAAAATTGTTAAGTATTTACGACAATAAAATTGAAGTAAAATGTGCAAATAAATTAATTCATGACACGCTTAATGCTTCTTTTCGTAAAGATTGTATTAAAACCTAATTATTCCAATAAAGAATTTAATTTTTACTTTAATTCTGAATTTTCTCAAAGAATCGAAAGAAATTTGACTAAATGGAGAAATGGATCTGTGTCGACACTTATAAAACCAATTAACATTAAAGGCAATAACTAATTACTCGCTAGTTTCTTATTAAACTAGTAATATTGGATGCTCCTTTTAATTACTTTTTCTCAAGCGACATGTAGTTATTTCTCACTAATTTTTAAAAAAAATATTGTTGATAGTTTGTCGAAAAAATGAAACGCTTGGAATCCGACTTATTTCTGACTATTATTTTTATTAATTTGGTATTAGACTACCCTACCAGCATTGCTGAAAATTCAATGATTTTTCAAAAAAGGAAAAGAGTATTGTATACTCTTCATTCTGTATAACATCTTGTGATACACCTTTGGGCTGTGGGTATCATCTCTTCATCCTCGCGACCTGAGTTAGTGGGGACAAAAGATTGACCACTCAAAGCTTCCATAATAAAACTAGTTATTATATTTTAAATAATATTAAGCAATGCAACACAAGTCTATGAGACTAATGATCAGGAGTGATATGATATAAACTACAATTCTTAACAAATCGCGCATTAAACCCTACTCACTACCTTTATGATAAATTAACCGCGGAATCTATATTTATAGACGATTCCTTAATTTACTAGAATCAGCTCTAGTATTAAAGCTGAATATTATCTATCTTACCGATATTCCACGGTGAACAGCTACCAGTCTTTATATCGTCAATATAATACTGTAATCCGACTTGATCCGGCAAATGGGTAATCTTCTGTCTTCGAACCCAATTCTATATGATTTTTGTAAAACTTCCCAAGATTTTCTAGTCTCTCATTAGAACTTCTTAGCATTCACAGAACTCTGCTTCTAGGAACTCCACGCGAATACTAAAGCTCCAATATATACACGTTCCTAATCTGCATAATCGCATTCTCTTCTTGAGTTGGTTGGAAAGAAATGCCACTCTGGCCCCAAAGATTTCCCAAAAGGGTTTTAGTAGAAGGCGCGAGAAAGCTACGTCACAATATGCCTATACGTATCGTGATGAGTGTTGAATTTTCCATTTGGATAGCAATATTACCCTCCTAAAATAAAATATAGTCGAAAAAGAAAGTGTCGAATTGCGTGAACGCGCTTCTAAACTTAACTCAGTGGCGCAGAGCCAAGGCTTACCGTGCCCATCTCAGTATACGCGACCATTGGGTACTGAGGTACATAAGTAGATGTTTCGATCAGGTGGTCAGTCTGAAGCGAAACCCAGTGTTTAGTCCTCAAGCAAGCTTGGTATTCATTTATCGACCCCCTGAAGGGGTGAAAGGTTGAGTCGACCTTGCCTAGCCCGGGGACATGTAGTGTGGAAGCGCGATACACTACCACTCGGTCACTGGGTGGCGAACGTGCTTCTAGAGTACCTAAATAGCTTCAAGCTGTGCTTCATTTCTTCAGGATTTCTATTGATCTTAAGGAATTATAATTTTAGACATAATTCTTTTTCTATACGTGAGACACAGAAGATTTAGAGGGCACGTATCAGTAATCATGCCTTCTGTTAGTCGCTAAAATCTATTATTTTAAAATATTACACACAACTAAGTGCTTTAAAAAAATTGTTTAATTTAGCTTTTTTTCCGTAGGATTCGTCATTATTATTATTATTATTTTGTAACTTAAAAGGGAAATGCAAGAATAGAGTTTTGTATTATATTCATGACAATTGGTTTTATATTACATTTGCGTAATCGTCTCATCGAATTACATGACGATACACACAATAAACTAGAGTAATAAATTTTAAAGACTTTGAGTGATCACGTGTATCGAACATCTTCCTCAATAATTTAATGTCCTTCATGTTCAAAAATGTCCCTAAACGGAAAATAATATTGTCACGAATTTTGTGTAATGAATGCTTTAAATAGCGTAAGTAATCTACATCGGCTGTGTAATACGCTGATAATACGTTCCGTGGTATTTATATTTTGTGTTAAAATTACAATATTCACCATCAACGTCGTTCCTTATATTATAACGGCGATTCAGTAGAAACTTGGCAAAATGTTGTGCAATAGAGCCAAGTTGGCATCATTTTTGATGACCATGTTGGTGACCTTATGGATGCTACTGGAAAATCTACTAATATCACCATCTATGACGTAAGCGACCACCCGTTGTAGTTGAGTTGGTATTGGTTTGATCACTGAAGAATCAACTAGCACAATTAGTTGCAACTATCGAACAAGTGCTTGCGAATAATGTTAAGGCTGCTTTCGCCCTATACACAAGAGCGTGAACTTCACGCGGAGCACATTTTCGGACAGAAAACAATGTCTCGGTTTTCATAAAATTTCTGACCTTGTAACTCATGCATTTATTTATAACATAGTGTTTTTAAAATTTCAAAATATTTCATAAATAATTGGTTTTTCCTTTTAACATGGAAAAGGAAATCTCGTTTAGCATTATGGTACTAGGAGAAAAAATGCGAAACACATTTTATAATAAAAAATCTGCCAAAACTTGGATAAAAAGGAGTAGTATGATGACATAAGTGATTCTCTATAGGACAGTGAGGCCAGAATATAATATTAATGTTTGAGATACTTTTATATCTGAAAAAATATTCCGAATTTGGCTCCTATTCTTTAACATTAGCCGAAAACAGCTATAAACATTACTTATTTGCTTTTTTAGACACTGATATTGTGTCTGAGGGCTGTAAAAGGTGTGACGACTTTCTGAGATTTATTAAGTTAACAATAGTGCTATATTTTGTATTTCAAAGATTGTTTTTCCACAATAAATTTTCATTCCCTCCTGTCTGCTCTTTTTCCCGATCTACTTAACAATGTTAATGTCTTTCGTAATTAAAGTACATGAAATATTTGGATTGCAAACAATAACACAGACTGTGTGCAGATAAATAAATACACAATACTGCAGTCTCTCGGATAAAATTAAAATAATGATGCAATTATTCATCAGGTAAGTATGCCTCGAAGCTTTTTTTTTTTGCTTGTTTCCAAAATAAACCAAATTTCTATCGCAAGAGAAGAGATATCTTTTCTTTTTTGAGTTTACTCTTTAAATAACATCCTGTAATTAAATGCAATGCGTTGAAGTCATTCAAATGAAAAACCTTCATTGTTTAATTAATGATGTTTTAGCTATTCCAATATTAGTTTTTAAGTAAACAGGGCATGTCATCTTTAAATAAGTTTTAAATTTCACAGATTACTTTTTAAAAACTTTGTGCGCGCTCAGTATTTTCGATTCGTACTTTGATTAAAGCATCAACGTATTTATCTTTTTTTTTTTTTTAAGAAATGGAGCACAAATAAGAAAGGATCGAAATTTGATACAAAGTCACTATAAGCCCCTCATGGTCTCTTTGCGGATATTGTTAGTTTTGAATGAGATTTTATCTAGGATTTCGAAATTTATTCTAGGAAACACTTAATTATTTTCAAATGATTTGAAAATGGTGGCGAAGAAATGCAATTCAACCACCATCGAATTAATTATTTCTTTCCCTAAAATTATTATTATTGCTGTATGCCAGTTATTTTAGTTTAAGTTTTAATTGCTGCCTCCAATTTTAATAGAAACAAACTTGATATTTTACAGAACAGTATGCTACGCAGGTGGAGCTAAATCAACTCATACAATTGCTTTGGAGACCCAGATAGAACATGAGCCCCAAGTATTATGTGTAATGAGTGTACTATAATCTTTGTCGAAAAAAACTTGTGAGGAGAAAGTAGCTTCTTTAGACATTACAGACACCAAAATGAGAGACTAATATCCCATAGACCATTTCTTTCTACTATTAAGGATCTCTGTGACACTTACAATTCTTCTACACCAAATCACCAGTTTTCCACGAGAACGGGATTCTATTATGGATCTGTATATATTGGAGGAACGCCTGAATCTTGATTGGAATGTAAATAAGTAGCAATCTTTACAGGTGTGAGTTAAAAAATTCTGCTCTAAAAGCCATACACAAGAGATTACCCTTCTGAAAATTGGTTCAGTTTACACAAAAACGGCTCTTCAGAAAATGCAATAAAAAATGCTGTTCCTGAAGCTTATTTTACTATCTTCAGGCTTAAATGCCCTGTGGGAAAATTCTGGTCAATTTTGATGGTTAGATTACGGCTATAATATGTGCACTTGATGAATTATAAGAACTAGCCGTAATCGTAATATTGCTTTTTTTACTGATTCAAAATCTACTTTTTTGTCATTTATTAATTTAAATTATAACCAAAATACCCTGGCTCACTCTCGGAGAAGAAATCTACACGATCTAGTTAAAAACGAACCTAATAGTAATGTCACTCGTATAGTGCTCAAATCTGCGGATAACGACCAGTGTAAAACTAGTCATTTGACAAGAAGAATTTCATGGACCTCAATCTGACACCGTCAATCAGGTGGTATTGATATTCATTAAAAGTAAAAAAATAAGTAATTTACCATTAATTGTTTTCTACTTCTACCATTATAGCAAAATTAATCACAGTTACTACAAATGAGTTTTAATGAAACATTTCTAATTTTTTTATTAATTTTTCGAGAAAAAATATTTTTTCTTGAATATACTTTATCACAAAACCCGTTCATCTCATTCTATTCCTCAACGTTACGGAAGCGCTGCACGCACCCATCTAAATTTTGCACTATTCAAACATTATAAAGGCATGTATCACGTTCTAAAGTAGTTGTTTATTTTATGAATAGATGTCAGCTCTGGAATGAATGATGGAGATTCAAATATAATATAGTTCGGTGAACACTCCTGTAACATTAATGTAGATGAAACATTAAAGAAAGTTACTTTACTGTCTTTTGAAATGTTCACCTCCCATAACTATGCACCGTTGAGATCTGCTATACATGCCCTAGAAACTTTGAGAGAAGTCTTCTTTTGCGATGGAGTTGAAATGCCTCGTGACGTTTCGTTGGATGTCAGAAATATCGTCAAATCTCTTTCCTTTCAAAGCAAGTTTGAGTCATGGGAAAAGGAAGGATTAAAATCTGGTGAGTATGGTGGATGTTCAATTTGTCCCCCCTCTTCCATTTTTTTTTACCAGGAACTGTTTGAACAATATTGGCTGAGTGAGGGGAAGCGTTGTCGTGGACAAAAGGCAATAAACCTTTGTTGTGAGTACTGGGGTCGCACCCTATGAATCCCTCACGTTTTTCTCATCTCTAAATACTGGATAACGATTTTTCGCATGGATTCACAGTTAATCTACAGTTCATGAGCTATCATGCGCGCGGTTAATCGCCAATCTTTCGTGATTAATTTCCTTCCTTGTTCAATGTTTTCGTCACTGATGGGGGACGCCCGTCTTCCGCAACGGGTTTTGTCAGAAAACTTTCCGGGCTTTCTCGAAAATGGACAAACAACTCGTACACACACTTCATTTAAAGTGCTTGATCTTCATGAACACGTACAAGCATCGCATAAGTTTCTTTCGATGTCTTGCCAAGCTTAAAACAAAATTTTAAAATAATGTTTTGTTCCTTCAATTTCCTGTTATCAGTTAAGAACCAACACACTGAACAAGCCCTTTGTAAAACAAGCCTTGCATGGAACACAGACATTCAACTGAACAACAGTGGGAGCAGATAGTCAACACCTGCAGCTACGCATGTGCAGCGTTTGGTTTCACCAGTGTTGTCAGATCGGCCGTTATGACTTCCTTCACTGAACTTTTTTGACAGAGGATATATATGCAGATATGCATTCATAAAAAAAAATTCTATTCCTTATACTTATTATCTTGATTAACTAATTATGTATTATATATATCATTATTTATTATTTGTGATTTATTATTTTGATTATATTTCATTAGGGTTAAAAAAGAATAACTATACTAAACTCACGTTTCTGACAAAAAAATTTTCATACGTGATTTAAAAAAAAAATCGCCATGGAGGAAACGAACAACCCTAAAACTAGGGGAAGACTGTAATTGCGAAAACAAAACAGAGTAAGGGTTAATATGAGAGAGAATCTGTTTAAAACATTCGAAATCAATAAATGATTAATGAGGCATATTTCATCTAAAAAAGAGCTTTTTTTTTCTTTTTGGCCGTGTCTTTTTGATTGAATGTTTTCAGAGAATGCTCAAAGTTATACATTTTAGGTGAAACCTAAAAGTTTAATATCATAAAATGAAAGTGAAAACGAGGAATGTCAGTACATTTTGGGATAATAAACGAATCATTATCTTTTGTGTTCTTCAGTCTCACTATATAGAATTCTACCAAAGGCCAAAACCTGTTGCTTCAAAACATTGATACAAAAAAAAAACTATATCAATTTAGCAAAAAGAAAATCTTGCTATACTTCTCTAAATAGCCGTCAAGCTGGTCTAATCACTTTTTGGCGTAGAAATAGTAATCGCATCGTACAAGTAGGCTTCAAACATTTTAATTATTTCAAGACCCTTTTACAAGTGTGCACTGCAATCGTTATAACTGAGAAACAAAATATTTATGTTTGCGATTAATTCTGCAATCCATTTTATTTCGCAGAAATTGTTCTGAAAAACTATATCAATAGATACATTTTATGGAATGTGATGACGTTAAGGACATTCCATATGTACAATGCCTGTTCATTCTAGTCACATGCATAATACTTTTAGCATGCAAACTGAGATGTAGTAGCTGTACTTTCTCTCTGGGCCAGTAATTTTCGACAAATGCTATAGACCTTTATGCCGCTTGTTTCACCCTTCAAATACGAGTAGAGCTCCAAACATTCCTTTTCGATTACTATCATTGAATTCCATGCCATGTTTCATATTCTAACGATGTATGCTGGTAACATGGATTCATCATTCAGTGGAATGCTTCAAATTCAAAACAGGAGTGAGATACAGATATTCAAATACAATATTTATTAGCTTTGAGTAAGGAGTCAATATAATGTACAATAATTTGAGAATAAATTATTATTTCCTGCTCACGCGTTTAAGCACGATTAAATTTTATAGAATTGAAAATTATTCGTTTGTTTTATTTAAAAATGGTAAGAATGTAACTTTATTTTAATATAGGATGGAATGCTGTCAATATTATTTGATTCCTAAATTTTGAAAAAAATAAATCGCTAAGTAATTTTCGTTTCATGTTAATAATTCCCTAGACAAAGAGAAAAACCATTTTTTTTTTCGATAAAATTTGTAGATACGATCTCAAATTCTTAATACATCACTTAATGAAATGCATTTTCCTCTGTTAATTCTTTCAAGACATTTATCTAAAGAGAAAAAATTGTGAAATTTTCAATTTTCTGTAGGATTAGAACTTCATGCTCATTTTCGTATAGATACAAAGAAATATTACTCAAAATGAGTACTAAGAAATCCTGTACGTCTCTTCAATCCCATCGTCTCCTACCAGTTAACACTTACGGAGAAAAAAAGCACACAACGATTTCTGTCGGGATTCTATAGTTCCGATTTTGGACAATTCGACTGTGGTGCACGTTCGTCACATCTTGATGTAGCCCATTCTTTTGGTCAAGTTTTTTTAGTGCCTTGCTCCGATTTTTATATCGCTACTTCTTAAGCGGCTAAGAATCGCTTTGAGTCTATCAACTTCAGATGCTTTCAGTATGTTCCATATAATTGTAACTTTGGCATGTGGGAACTAAAATGCCTTGTGGGGACAGGCCTGTAAGTCCAGGTCCCGATAGGAATAACTATAAAATGTTTCACCACTTGAGTGAAGATTCTCTCATAAGGAGGGGTGTAGCGTTCACCCCCGAATCGTGGAAGGCACATGATTCTAGGGGGCTCAAAGCCTGACTGCCGCCAAGTACATATATTTTGTAAGATCCAATTTCGGGCCCAAAATTTGCTTTTGGAAGGGAGGGGGGCTAATGTCTCCATTGCGCCACTGCTTATAAGTCTCTTTTACTTATTTCATCGAATATGAAAGAACAAATGTATCCTAGTGGGTAGTAAGAAGCCATAGTTATATCCATCTTGACACCTGGAAAACATCCAAAGAGCCCTCTCAGTTATCAGCCGTTAGCCCTCCCCATCTGCATTTGCTGCTATCGAATCAATGTATCGTCAATATCGTGTCTCAAATAAAAACGAGAATGACTTCCATAAGGAAACTGATACATCCTCTTGCTGCAAAAAATATAAGAAATTCTATTGTTTGGAGGAACCCTCTCGTTTCCATTTTCTTTGGTGTAGAGAAGAAAGGAGATCGCACTTGGCACCATGAAATTCTTTTCATTCTTTATGATTAGGGTTTGTGAGACGGGTCTTTACTCGACCTTCATACTAATCCTTTTGGGGAATCTTTGGGCTAGCATTTGCGTTTAATTCACAGCCCTCGCTCTAAAGAAGAAATCCTGATATGCAGATTAGTTAGAGTATATAAAGTCAGAGTTTGGTAATTGTAAGGCAGAAGGAATGGAGCATCTGTTGCAGCGTTACTAAGGTGAGATTTAAGATATTTAGGCAATTTAATTGGAAGGGTTTACCACTGGGCTTTGGGGGGTTGGGAATTTTTAGGAGGGGTTTGATTGGTTTAAATTTTAAATTTTTTTTCCCTTGTTCCTCAATGTTTGTTTTTTCTTTATGTCACCCTGGGGGTTTCCCTCTTTTGGTTTTAAATTTTAAATTTCAACGTTTCTAAATTTTGGGGGCCCCCCTTGGGGCGTGACAACTCTAAAGGGGGCATATTGAAAAGCAAAAAAAAAGATTACAAAAAGAATTATTAATTTATCGAAGTAAAAAAACAAAATAATCTGACAATAAAAAATAAAACACACTTTACCTGAATATTAATTATAACTGTATTAGTGCTAACAATGTTTTTTTATAATTAAATAAAAAAATACCAAGTTAAGATCTTGTTTATTAACTACCAGTGACCCCATGGTTCCTATATAAAATTACATAAAAAAATTATACTTATCTTGATTTTGGGGGTTTTAATAAATTCTTAAATGCCAATTAAAATTACCCCAAATTTTTGGGGTGGAAGAAAGAATAAAAAGAAATAGTCAAATAAGTAAACCCTTTTCAAACTTGTCGGTCCTTTTTTTCATTCAAAGCCTTTTTAATAATTTTATGGATACAGTGCACAGAAAAGACCAACCAAAAGACTAAAATACGTGGGGGGAAAATTTAAAGCTTTCGAGGGAGACGTTTATTTACGCCGGTGGCAAGGGGGTTAAAGTCTTGTAGTTTTTGATCAAAGTATAGATTATTGAGTTCAATACATTTTTTGTAGAGGGGGGATGAAAATTTGATTAAATTGGGGGCTTTGAAATTTTTAGAAACTGGGTTAATTATTGCTTGAATAATAATAAATTAAATTATTATGGAAGTTTTTGGTCATCTTTTTTTCCTCCAACATCTTTAGGTAGGCAGGATGGTGGGGGATTGCCAAGGGGTCCCCCGGGTTTTTTAGAGATTATATTCCTGTTTTTTAGGGAATTTCGTTTCGTTTGTTTAAAGTTCTATTAAGTGGAACTCCCTTTACGTTTATTCAATCTGAAAGTGTATCTCAATTGAGCAGTTTGAGTACCCCCATTTTTTTTTTTCCTCCCCTATGCAAGCCTCATATGTTGACTATATTGAGATATATAGTAAAGGTTCAGATATTCGGCACGTCTCCTGTTCAGTGGCACTTCTAATTTCAGAGCTCAACCTATATAACTTGGATATCCATCAAAAAAAAGTGGGATTTAAATTGTATGTCACCCCCCAGTATACAACTTTTTGCAAATATAGCAAAATTTCCTAACATCCACGTACATTTTGTTTAGAAAAGATTATTGAAATTTTTGTGTATATTGATTATTCGTCCATCTACGCAGATGGTTCGAAACAGGTGGATTTCGTAAGCTGTCGATTTTGCGCTTTTATCGAAGGGACACCTTTTTAAATTTTTTACGAAAAGGTTGATACAAAATATTTTACCGTGCTTTTTTAATCGGTTTCTTAAAACCCCTCCTAAATATTGGTTTTAACGGGGTTTGAAAATTTAAAAAGGGGAGGGCAGATTCGGAAATTCATTTGGCCAAGACTTGAGGGGAGTGGTATTTTAAAAGGTGCTCAACCCTCAAGGGGTTTCCACAAATGGTCAGTCAATTGGGAGAAAATAGTCTTCGAAATTTATGCTAAATTTTTTATACAATTAAGTTTTAATTTAAAACAAAAGGGGGATGGAATAAACCCGTTGGTGGGCCCCTTTTTTTTCTGTGGGGGAGGATGGGGTTCGAACCCCACTATAAAATTTTTTTCAATTCATTTAATTTTTTTTAAAAATTTAAAATAAACTTTTTTTAAACGGGTTTTTATTAAATATTAAATGATATTTTTATTTTTATTTTTTCATTTTAAAAAGAAAAAATTAAATAAATTCATTTTTAAAAATTTAAATTATTAAATTTTTAAATGTATTTTTAAATTTTTAAAATTTAACTTATTATTAAATTATTATTAATTTATATTAAAATTATTAAATTTAGTTTAAATTATTATTAATTTGGGTTAAATTAATATTAAATTATTATTAATTCTTTTGAAATTATTATTAAATTAATTATTAAATTATTAATTTATGATTAAATTATTATTAATTTATTTTTAAATTATTATTAATTTATTATTAAAATTATCATTTTACTAAAACTATTATAAATTTATTACTAAAAATATTATTTATTATTAATATTATTATCAATTTATTTTATAAATTATTTTTAATTTATTATTGAAGTTATTATTAATTTATTATTAAATTATTATTAATTTATTATTAAATTATTTTTAAATTTTATTTTAAATTATTATTTTTTTATTATTAAATTATTAAAATTTTATTTTTAAAATTATTTTAAAATTATTATTAATTTTTTAAAAATTATTATTAATTTATTTTTTAAATTATTTAAGAAAAGTTTTTTAAAATCAATTTAAATAAATGTTTTAAAAATTTTAATTTTTTTTTTAAAATCTTTTTAATATTTTGCAATTAAAATTAAATTTAAAATTTAAATATTATATAAAAATACATACATTATTTTTATTTTGTATTAATTATAAATTAATTAATTCAATAATAATATATTTTATAAATTATTTTATATTATATATAATACTTTATTTATAATATATTGTATTTCACACTATAAAACTATTTGTTGCTAATTTGTATGTAAAATATCATTTAATATTTTTATTATATATTTTATTATAAATATTATTTATTAATGTAAAAACATATTTATAAAATTTAATATAAACATTTATATAATTGCAGTAATTATTTTTTTACTTTTTTAAAATTCCAAAAAAAATTACATAAAATATCATTTAAAATTTAATAACCTTTCAAAAAAATTTTTTTTCTAAAAAAAAAAATTTAAAGGGAAATTGGAAAAAAACCCCGGGGTTTGAACCCCATCCTCCCCATAGAAAACAGGCCCCCCACCAACCGTGCTGTTCCATCACTGGGAGAAAATAAAACTTAAAATTTTATAAAAAGCGGGATGGGAAATTTTGAATTCTATTTTTTTCCCAATAGACTGGCCATTTTTGGGGGAATTGAAGGGGTTTATCACCCCGGAATACTTTACACCAAATCGGCCCCAAAAGAATTTCCTTAGTCATGCCCTCCCTTTTTAGAAAGGGGTAGGTTTAAAGGACATTCAAATGTAGTTTGAATAAGCAAAAACCACACAATAAGAGTGAAGTGATTTTTAATCTAAATCGATTTAATTATATAAAAAAAACACACATATTGTTTGCTCGAAAAGTATATTAGGTATTACTCAGTGACTCGTAATTTATTAAAAACTATTTATTAAAGTGTTTAGCATGATTTTCACATTGACGTATAGTAGATATTCCAATATTTATTTTAACCATCAAAAAAGTGCCTTTACAATATGTATTTTAGGAAGTGATTTAATTGGGATTGGAAGGGATTTATTTGATAAGTGATATTTTGAGACCAACGGATTGTGAAATTTAAGTCAATAAAATTTTTTTATTTTTAACTCTGATAAAGATCATAACATGGCTACATTATACTTTATCAGGAAAAGTTTCTTGATATCATTTTTAGAATCCAAAGACATGGCTTTAAATTTTTCCTATATGAAGTTTTATTTTCCAAAATCATGAGATTTATTCCTTAATTATCATTTTCAATGAAATGTCATCCACAGACACTTTACTTTTGGGTGTTTTTTCACGTGAAAGATAAATAATATTTGGCGTTCTCAAACGTTCCAAAAACGTTTGGAACCAGCGTTTCTCAAACTGTGGGGAGCACTCCCTTAGGGGCGTGGGATAACACTACGAGGGAGACGCGAGAATATTGAAAAGTGGAAAATGAAAGATTTTTTAAAAAATATATTAATTTGCTGAACGTAAATAAACAAAATATATTCTGACAAATAAGAAATAAATATACATTTACACTGATGTAATATACTTATAAATGTATGGTTACTGCACAGTGTATTTTAAAAATTTAATTTAGCAATACCAAATTAAAAACAAGTTTTAACTAGTGACCCCATGGGCTTTTCGTATATAAATTTGTACAAAACTTAAAATAAACCAAAGTACACTTAAAGAACCTAAAGTTTATCAACACGGTTTTTAAAAAATCCCCAAGCTACCGATTAAAAGAAAATATTCATCCCCCAAAACCTTTTTTGTAGGTGTGCATTGTATTTTTGAGGGGAAAATTTAAACAAATTCCCGGAGTAAATCCTTACAAACGTGTCAATTCATTCTTCAAAACCTTTGAAATAGTTTTATGAATAGCAGTGCACAGAAAATATCGTATTTCGTAAAACATATATATACGTCCGACGCAATTAGCGCTTTGACTAGGTGAAAGGTTTATATATGTCGGTGGCAAAAATAAGGTTAAAGTCGTATTGTAGCTTCAGCATCAAATTATACTAATACTTAATTCATTACATTGTTATTTTATGGAGGGGGGCGCGATGAAAATTATAATTGAATATTGGGTCGCAAATATTGAAAGTTTGAGAAGAACTGACCTAATCCTTTCTAAAAAAACCTATGAATTTTTTTTCTCTTATTTTAATGACCAAACTTCTTTGTCTTTTCATTCAAAATTTTGAATGAATGGCACATTTTGTAATAAAAGAATTTCTCAATATCGACTTTGTAGTTGCATGCCACGCTTCCGATAATATTTATTGTTTCATTAACTGGAACCACTGATTTGTACAACATTTACTTTATTCTAAAACCAAACTAGTTTGTGGAATAGTCAATGTATATCAGTGCTTCTCAAAATCTCCATGTTTGCGACCTAATATTCAATCATAATTTTCATCGCCCCCTCCATACAATAACATTATATTTAATTCAATAATACTATACATTGTCGTTAAATCTACAATGCAATTTTAACCTCTTAAGTGCCCCCGGCGTATATAAAAGTCTCGCTCAGCCAAGGCATTAATTGCCCCTGGCGTATATATATACGTTTTTCTGAAGTATGATTCTTTATGTGCACTGATATCCATAAAATTATTCCGAAGCCTTTTGAATGCAATAAAAGGAATGCAAAGGATTTACTTATTTCAGAAGATTTACTTATTTATTCCTTTCTCGGCTCCATTGGGGAGTGAATCGCTAACTTTTAATCAACAGTTAATACATCATTTATCAGGATAATTGTTACAAATTATCAAGATAAGTACTAACTTTTGTATATAATTTTATATATGACAAGAGCATGGGGTCGTTGGTAATTATTAATGTTGTTCTCTTAACTTAGTATTGTTAAATTAATTACAAAATACATTATGCAGTACAGATACATTTATATAAATGTATTATATCAGAGTAAATGTGTATTTTATTTATTATGTCAGAATGTATTTTGTTTGTTTACTTTGAATGAATTAATAATTGTTTTTTTAAATAATCCTTTGTTTTCGACTTTTAATATGCTCGCGCCTTGTACTGTTATCACGCCCCCGGGCGCACCCCTCAGTTTGAGAAACGCTGATGTATATTATTAGACCAAAGTAGATTATTGTTCTTTCTCTAAAAATAACGATAATGTTGAGAAACATAAGCATTTCGAATAATATTTTGATTTTCACTTCATTTGAAATCAATTTGAAAGTAATACGAAAACTAATATGCTAGAAAATAATGGAATAACACACATTCAGGATGAAGTAATGTAGTGTAATATATTCTAAAAGCTATATTTATATACGTAGGAATATATTTTTACTATATAATAGGATTGTAAAATATGTAACAAATAAAATGAGATCATAGAATTGGTTATTAATGTATAAGGTTCGTAGAATTATGTAATAAATAAATATACTTTTGGGAAATACTTTCTGAAAGTAATAACATATAACAATTGATAAAGACTTACACTCACACACACATTAGAATGAATGTCCTAGATAGAAAATACAACACAATGAAAGAATGAATTGAATGAGATGAAAATTTATACAGGCCCACATAATACATATATAAATAAGTAATTTATTTTTAAGAAGATAATGTTAATACAAGCGAGATGAAAATGTGTGGGAAGCTGAAACAGCTTTCGTGGTGATGCAAACACCAACTTTTCGAGATATTGATTCATTCAGCATATGGATGGTATCCTGAGGGATGAAAGCCCCTATGATCTCAAGGATTTTTTTGCAATTGAGACTGAGTTGGATAAAGCAAATGATAGCCAAATCATCTGAATTGCACTTTATCGGTGAGGAGGAAGGAAAATGGTCATGTACAAAGCATATTTATCGATGAGTATCGTGTGTGGTCGCTCGTTGTTTTTTAAGTATCATTTTTCAGCTGCTGAATGAAAAGAAGTACAACCCGATTAAACCCTTCATCTACGTATCATCGAACCGTTCATGTACCTCCGATGCATGTCAATGAGATCTGCTGTCATATCTGATGACACTCCAAACTAATATATCACGTCAAGAAGCAGTATGACATTCAGAACTATGGTCCAATTATCCCTATTTTCCAGACGCCTCCAAACACAAGAAAAATAGTATAGATTCCTGAATACCCAATGGTGTCTTGAAATTGCACAAGTGTCTCGGTCCTGACACCATTGTGGGCTGCATTAGCCCAGCAGTCTAGGTATCGGATCATGGCAGGCATGTCATGAGTTCGAGCCCAGTACCACTGAAGACTCTCCGTGAAGGGCAGCGATGCACGTTAAATCTGTCGACAGCTCAAACGTCATCCCATTGGTGTGGTGTGGTAGTTAGGAGAGGAGGTGCCAGCTCAGGTGTCGTCCACGTCACTTGACCATGGTTCAAAATTACGTGGTCCGTCGCCAAAAAGCCCTCGTGTAGCTGAACAGTGCGACGTTAATATTCACTCCCTCATGATACCATTGCAACATTGGAGGGTTGGTGGCAGTCTTTGTAGGGGGCACTTTCAGGCAGTTATAAAACTGTTTTCTAACTTCCTCAAAATGGTACAAATATTAATAGTTGGTCAGAGTTATCACAACATCCTTGAGTTGCGCGGTTCTGTACGTTATGTTGTACTTTTATTAGAAGCAGGTCTATCGAGATGATTCTCATTTCATTTTTCGATCCATTTAGTCCACAGCGGACACATCTGCTTGCCTTTCAGCAGCTCTACGATGGTAAGATTTCAGCTATTCTTAAGTTAACAATTTGATTCCTCTCAAAATCAATTAATTGCCAGAATGATCTTTGGTGTCGTTATTCAGCCATTTCTTACTATACGCGTGGCTTTTCGAACGTAGAACATTTCAACACGCGCGTTCTGGATTCCGATAGTTAAAGAAAACAGCAACTATTCGATCATCCAAATAATCCTTCCTTTTCTTTCCTCTGTCATTACCATTAGACGAATTGGATTTAAATATTACTTGCATAATTTGTTTCTATGTGAATTCCCCAAAGTTTGAAATACTTATAGAGCCAAAATTTCCTGGGGCTGCATTTTATGTGTGTTCGGCAGGTGCTTACTTATTCTAAGGAAACTTATTCTAGAGGTACAAGGATACTTTCTAACTAATATGAAGGGACGTATTATTGAAGAGTAACATTTTAATTGGAAACCTTTTTTTTTTAACAGATGCACATTTGACCTTTTAATTTTAACGAATTAAGGTGTAATTTTGTTACTGCTAACACCTCTTGTTGGCCCACGAAATCCATCGTGGCAAAGAACTAGATGTACACCTGTCAGTTGCCATATCTTTGAGCACGTTACAAGGGACAACACGATTTGACTCGGTGCTACCGCAATTACTATATATACCGCAAACATTTACAAAAAAAACATGGATCTTCCGGGATTCGAACTCAGGCCTTACGGCACCGCAGTCCGTGTCACCGACCACTACCCAAGAAATGCGGTGGGTGTCATTTTAAGTTAATGTATTACTCTCTTATAAATGTAAGAACTTAATAACTCAATTCCACACATTTAAAGTGTGCAGAACCATCCTCTGATGGAATTATGGCTCTAATAAAATTTCAATATGAACTAAAGCAGTTGTGATACTTAATCGTTGAAAAAAAAATATTACTGGTTTTTTTATGAAATATGGCTACTGATACGATCCCTTCCATTTATTTTTAGGAGCTTATTTAGACTCCAGACCAGAGACTATCCTATTAAATGATAACTGGAATTCTGCAAATTAAAAGGTGAAAATTCATTAACTGCTTCTTTTATTAAATGTATAAAACATAATTGGATCGGAAATCGTTTATTTTATTCTTGCAACGAAATCGGTAAAAAGTTGTGAAAATAAATATAACTACACTAAATCTATAAAAAGAAAGATTAATTTATTTTAGCTATGTACTTCCTGATTAGAAAGTGCAATTAAAATGATTTGTCGTAGTATTCATCGTTTTCTTTGTATTTAGTTAAGCAATTTTTACCGAAGAGTTTATCAGTAGTTTCTTTTTCTAGCCTCAAAATCAATACCAGACTGCTCTCATTTCTCTTTAAAACATTATTTGCTGTATTTTTCAAAATAACTTTATATTTCTTTTTTCATGCTCATACATTTTAAAATCTCTATCCAAAGAATAGGGCTCTAAAAAAGTGTTAGGGCATAAAAAATGTCCTCGCTTTAAAGTTCCATTTAAAATAATACTAAATTAACAAGAATAAACATTTTACCAAAATGGATTAAAATTCTTTAAAAATGTTTTCATTTTTTTAAAAAACTTTAGAAACTTGTACTAGAATATTATTATCTTTATCCGTATTTTAAATAAGTTTAGTTTTTAATAGAAATTTATTTGAAAGAAATAAAATAAGGTATTTTAACAGATATTGCGAGAGAAATTTCTTCCAATGAATGTAAGCATTCAGAAAAAAGTAAGAAACACACATTTAAATTCCATTTAATTAATAAAATAAACTATTTTCTCTCCTGAAAACTCAGTGAAAATAATTTTAAAGTAACTGTAATGAAAAATAAGAAATTCATCATTCGTAATAAATCCAATAATTGAAATTGTTTTATTTTTTTATTAAGTTTTAATTTAGTAATTTAAGTAACAGTTAAACTTTATCGTGAGATGACTAAATAAGGCAAACCTAATGATTTAGTAGGAGGGAGTTTCAAGAACGTTCAAAAACAAATCTCTCAAACAAATTTCTCCATACAAAAAGCAAAATTGCTTTCATATTGTAAAAGTCTATTTTTTATCCCAAATGCATCTCCACACACCAACCACGAAACCACAGCCAACTCACATTGCAAATTGAACCACTTACGTATGATGAAATAGGAACATTTGCTGGAAAACCGATCTGCACTTCTACACATTACCAGTAATATCAAAAGATCGTGGGACATCAGAAATGATCTGGATCCTCTGAAACTGTTCTCTTTGTTCAAAGCACTCCTGAAACTCTATTTCAACACAAGGATTTTCATCGCAATTTTCAAGCCATCTTTTTAGTACAACTGCTGCCTGCTTATTAATTGAGTATTTTGCCTATGGTACATGTTTGGATTTTAATCAGTCAATGTCTCACTGATGATGCTATCGCTACAGTAGGGACAAATAAAATTAGAGTTCAAAAGAAGTAATCTTAATCTTTTTAATTCTTTTTTTATCAAGAACAGATTCAAAATATATTTTATTTGATATAAGTCATATAGAACTTATTGGAAGTCTGAGACATGACCAAATACTTATTTTCGACTAATATTTTGTTTTGCATATAAGCCAGCGTTTCTCAAACTGTGGGGTGCGCCTACCTTGGCGGGCGTGATAACCCAACGAGGCATATCAAAAATTCCTAAATTAGATTTAAATTATTTATCAAGTTATTGAAAGGAAGGAAAATATAAAATACATTCTGATATAATAAAAAATAAAATACATATTCACACTGATAGGATACACTAGTGGCCATTAAATTTGCTACACCTGGAAGAAATGCCGAAAACAAAATGGTATTTATTGGAAAAATGTATTATACTGGAAATAACAAATGATTAAATTTCCAAAAGAAATTGGGTGTACAGATCCTGAGAAATCAGTACCCAGAACAACCACCTCTGGCAGTAATAACAGCATCTATACGCCTTGGAATTGAGTCAAACAGAGATTGGATGGCATGTACCGATACAGATGCCCATGCAACTTCAACACGATGCCACAGCTCATCAACCATTGTGACTCACGTATAATGACGAGTCATTCGCTCGGCAATCATGGACCAGACATTTTCTACTGGCGAGAGATCTGATGAACGTGCAGGTCAGGACAACAGCCGAACATTTTTCGTATCAAGGAAGGTCCGTACAATACCAGCAACATGCGATTGACCATTATCCTGATGAAACGTAAGGTTTCGCAGGGCTCAAATAAAACGGTAAAAAAAGGGTCGCCAAAGGAAATATGTGTAACAAACCTGTTTCCAAAATGATGCGCTATCTTGTGCTCCAAACATCTTGACCCCCCTTGAAAAAGCCCTGGTTGCTTGGCACCCAGATTCTTTGACCCAACTGAAGAAAACTGTCGGTTGAACCGTCGTACCGCATTTTTTTAAACATAAAATGCCTTGGGAACCGTTCGCAGCACTTTGCTATTAAAGCCAATCTGCCGGGCTTCGGTGGCGTAAACCCTTGGGGTCAGGGGAGTAACATCCGCCCTCGGCCCAATTTTCTCCCTTGGACTATATTGGTATTCGTTTTACCGAACCACAAATCCAATATCCACAATCATTACTCAACCGACCTACAAGTCACAATCGAAACCCCCGGATTCTACAATCCGACCATCACAATTTTTTAGAAACACTTACAAATATAAAAACTTTCCCCAAAACCCTTTAAAACAATCGTATGAACCGTAAAACCCTTTCTATCAAAAGCATCTTAATATAACCCTCTTGCTTTGTTTAATCACCCAAAGCAAATTGGTTACATTTATTTCCTGTGTATTAAATTTCACTAAGTATTGTTTAATAATTAATTACCTGTAACTTATTAATATATATTCTTGGAAAAGTTTTGAAAATTTTTCCAAAATTTAAAAAAGTTAAAATAATTTGTGCTTATAATTGTAATGCAAATTTTTTTAAGTTAATTTTTGCAGTTTATATTAAGGAAATTGAAATTTTACAAAAAAGGGGGTAAATTTTTAATTTTAAAAGAATGGCTCTATAAACTCAAAAATTATGAAATTTTTGGTTTGAAGAATGAATAAGTCTTTTCAAAGGGAAAAACTTACTGTGAATGTTTTTTGAGGAATACATGTCTCTTGAATGAATAAGTAATCTACTTAAATGAATACAAACTTCTGATTTGAATGAATACAAACATCTGTTTTGAATGAATTCAAACATCTTATTTGAATGAATACAGATCTCCCATTTGAATGAATTCAAGTATCTTCGTATGAATTCAGGTCTCTTCAAATGAATACAGATCTCTTATTTGAATCGATACAGGTATTTTCGAATGAATATAGGTATCTTGTAGAATAAATTATTCCTTCCGTTTCTTTTGAATTCTGAGTGGTATTTCAATTCCCACAAAACAAGATTAGGCAAAAGATTATTTCCACTTATTAAATTATTCCAGGTAAAAACTATTTTAACCTAAAATTTTCCAAAACAATAATTTTTTTTCCGTTTGAAGCTTCCATTTTATAAGAACTTGAGCTCAGATTCTCAGTGTAAATTTTGATATTCACTCCCTGTTATATATTACTTAAAAAACCACTACAATATAAGCCCCTTTTTAACACGAAGTATGGTCACTTTTCTCTCTCAAAACCCCCAGCACCTGGTAAGTCATTAGGTAATATTAAGTACCTGGCAACCAGGTTCTCATCAACTTGCCATGCAATTCCCACAAATTGTGAGGTAGAAGGTGGGCAACATGAATTAAATTTTTTATTTAGATCCCCAAATATTCGATTGGATTCATGTTAGTTGAGTTCTGAAGAAAAGACATGTCTTGAAATTTACCAGAATGTTCCTCTAATCACTTCCTGACGATTCGGCACTCATGGCACGTGCATTATCTTGTTGCTAAACGCCGTCACCCTTTGTTTCTTGGAGGGGTAAACCAAATCTTCAATGATGTTTACATAGCACATTAACGTCAAATATCTTTATGTGGAGTTGATGGGTCCCAATGTATTCAATGAACACATCAAAAACACCAAAGCACCAGCACCACCTCCATGCATCTGGCCAAATGGGCACCTGGATTTCAAGGTTTCGACTGGAAATTTAGCATCATAGCGCAGACGCACATTACAGTGACCGTAGCGCCCCGGTAAGGAATTTAAGTACGGCCATTGTTTTCTTCGTGCGTTTTTTTTGCGTAAATTATTTACCTATGCCTCGTAGAAGACATCAAGCGTCTTTTGACCAAGGTTCTGAATTCGATTCAGGAAGAATAGTAACCTATAGGGATTGTGGATTATCCTTCAGAGAGAAATTAGTCAACGTGTTGGAAGAAACCAAGCAACTGTGATGCAGATCTGTCATCGCTGGATGCAGGAGGAAACGATGGACCGACGGGGCCGATCACACCCACCTCGTTTCACCACTTCCCGTTACACATCACCCGGTGCCCACTCGTACCATCCCACAATGATTGCAGTATAGTAGAATGTTCACAAGGTGTCCACAGCTTCGTTTACTCTTGACTACAACGACAGACCCAAGATACTCCACCTGCTGCTACACAAACAATTCGGCCATATGTCGAAGTGATAGACGTGTACCCCGGTAATCCAAGCCTCTTTGATCCTATGCCGAGGCGAGTGGCAGCTGATATCCATCAATGGTGGCTGCACTGATTTTGTCATCATCCACATGTCACGAGAGGCTGTGACTTTAATCGTTTGATCATTATACAACGTGTTATCTGCCAAATAAATTTCGCTGTGATATCTCTAGCTGTTATTGGTGTTACCTTTTGTGTGGCCAGCAGTGTACTAAAATACTGGAAGTAGATACACTCAAATACTGCAATGATTTGAGCGTTTTTAAACCTGATCTCATAAGTGCTCAAGAAATGGATCATAATTTTTAGAAGTTGAAATTATTCTTGCATATTCAAAAACCATTTCAATGCTTTACTAGGAATAGTATTCAAAAAGCATCACCAACTTGAGATACTGATGGGGAAGTATTAATATTTTTGCTAATCACGACTATTGTAAGTTGTCAAGAATTATTTTGAAGTGATAGGTATGCTAAACTTTTACTAGAATGCCATAGATATTCCATTTTGGAAGCGCAAAAAAATATCGTATCCGTGAAATTTATTCTTAGAAGTAATATGTTTTTTGACAGATAACCACCGATTTAATTATCTTTGATGATTGCACATCACACCTACATTCATCACATCTAACCAATTACTCATCAAATTAATCACCAGACAACTGTAAAACGGGTGCGTGATCTTACTTGTCGAGTTTTCAACCACGTTCGAAAAATAGAAGAATTTGTACGTGACGTGAAACGCATTTATCTTTGAACATCCCTGTGAATATGGAATTGTAGAGTTTTGGGGGTCCAATATTGCAAGCAGTTTCTAAAATAGGAGATCATTCGGATACTTTATATATCTATAAATGTCTGTGACTTGCTAATGGATGTCAACGTATGTCTTTTTTGATGAAGTTGTGATAATCCCACGCCCCTGGGGTATCATCTCTTCATCTACGCGACCTAGATTTGTAGGGATAAATGATTTACCACTCGAACCTTGCATAATAAATCTAGATTAACAAATAGCGCATTAAATCCTACTCACTATCTTTATGATAACTTTGTGACATAGCCATCTGTCGATAGCTATGTCTTGGGGGTTCCGCGTAAGTTAGAGGTGTGGGATTATCGGAAGGATGAGACATTCTATAATTCTTAATACAACTTTTATTAAGAATTTAACTTAAATTACTTATATAACGAACAAACTTATATTAAGTGAGAATAAACCAAAGTATGCCGATTATTTCAGTCAGATCGCACAAAACTAGATCACTTATCAAAATATAATTAATTATCTGCCTAATCTCGCTTTCTATATTATACTAGCTTTCGGAATATAATCTTCCTACCTTGGTTGAAGACTCGACGATTCTGATATTTGCAGGTAGACTTATGTGCTCGCGTGCAATCCTTCCTCTTTGTAATTATTAACGAAGGTAGGCGTCTCCGTGATTGAGTAGCCGTCTAATCTCACTTCTACTTGATCCACAGTAAGCTTTCTCTAAGATTGCCATTCTTTCTCACTAAACTTTCTATCCTTTTAAAGGATATCTTATTTGCATTGTTGCTTCATTTTTCCTCTTGGAATTGGGTTGGAAAAGTTTTGCATTAATCGTGGCCGTCAAAGAACGTAGGAGTTATGTTAGAAGAAGAACGTGAGAGACGTCACAACTCTTAACCTCCGAATTTTTATCTATAGCCGATTTCTTAACTGGCTAGATTCCGTTCTATCATTAAACTTTAATAAGCAAGCTTTTACCGCTATCAAACGGCTATCAGCAACCAAGCTTTATATCTTGTCCTCTATTTCTTTAATCTTCTCTATATATCTTATTATCCGACTTGATCCGGCTATTATGCAACTTTCTGGCTTCTAACTGATTTCTATATGGCTCTTATAATACTCTTAGGCTTCCAACCACCCCTTTGAACTTAAAGCCCAATATGTTTTAATCATTCCTAATCTGCATATTTTTTTTTTTTAAAGGTTGGAATGAAATGCCTTTCCCCTGGCCCCAAAAGATTCCCCAAGGGGATTAATGGGGAAGAATAAAGAACATCACAAAGGAAATACGCTCTTTTTTGTAGGCTTGAAATAGAACTCATTAGTGTAAGAAAACTATATATTTGATGAAATAGTATTAATTTAGGTTTGAAACTTTGTATTTTTCTTTGAAATTCAAATTAAACATATATTTAAACATAGGATAAAAAAAGTCAAAACATGGTTTTAGTTTATTTTATAATTATTTTCATGATTATTTAAATAATCATTATTGAAAGAAGATCATATTTAATCAGTCTTATACATTATTTGAACGAAAAGTTTTAGAGTTTCTTTAGTGAAAAAAATTTCAAAACACTTCAGAAGTTCACAAGAATTCAATTTTGGGACTTTTTAAAAAGGAAAAAACATGGAATCTGCAACCCATACTGAATATATAAGAGAATTGAAACAAAAATCAGAATTATTTCTCCTCCAAAAAATTTCTCTTCTGTAGCACTTTTATTGAATTTGGAAGCGACTAAATCAGCTAGACAATGAAATATTTGCTAAAAGTATCCCTGACATTGTTTTCGACACTCCTGTCCTGACACGTTTCTGTTTTGATCAATAAACTCTGATTTCTCTCTCTCTCTCTCTTTTGTCTTTTTTTTTCTGGGAAAGATACAGCTTCCCCAAAAAAAATCCCCAATTTTCAACCCCAACGTGTTAGTGAAATAGTTACATTCCCCAAAATTTTTTCCCTCTTGAAAAAAAATAATATTTAATTTTTATTTTAAGATGCATGGGATCCTATATGATTTTTATGACCTTTGTAATGGAAAAAACTATATATCAAATTGCCCCCCAAAATTTTTCAAAAAAATTTTGCAAATTTTTTTGGGGAAATGGCCTTGTAATATATTAAACTCAAACTCAGGATAACAGCCTATGGGGGCCAGGGCCCAAACAGTGCCTATCCCAGATACGTGACCACGGGGCGTTGAGATGCATGAGCAGATGCCCCAAATTTTAGTTGGTCAGTCTGAAGGGGCATCTCCTGTGTTAAGTCCTCAAGCAAGTTTTTGTACTCTTTTTTTCACCCACTGCAGTACATACCCATCCGGGATGACCATGTCGTGCCGGTTCCGCGTAAGCTAGAGGTGGGGATTATAAAAATTGTAAAAAGTAGTTTTTACAAACTTTTATTAAGAATAACTTATATTATTTTAATTTCAAAATTTAAACCAAATTATTTAAAGTGGGGTTAACCCCCAAAATTTAAAACCCGTTTTATTTAAGTCAGATCACGCAACTAGATCCTTTATCCCCACCATTAATAATCCGGTTCCCTTTCAATTACTTATATCAAATATTCCCCGGTAGACTTTCCCCTTTACCAAAAAGAGATATTTATTTTTCATTTTATATATGAAGTTTCCCAAATTTTTTAAAAGTTTTTCCCATTCCTTCAAAAAGTTTTTGGACCCCCAACTTTTGATCTGCAAGATTCCACACGGGTTATTTTCAAACGGGCGCATTTATTGATCGAATGATTCCACACTACTATTTTTCTAAGTTTTTGCCGCGCTATATCTTATCATAAAAAGCTTCTACCCTTTTTTTATAGTATATTCTTTTTTAATAATATTTTTTGTTTATCTTCTTGGTTTTGGGGTTTGGGGTTTTTCCAAATCGTGGCCGTCAAAGAAAATGGGATTATGTTATCAAAAAAGACGCGAGAGACGTCACAACCCCTCCCAAAAAAAACGTGATTTATTTAAAGGGTTCTAAAGTTTTTAATAAATTACGTTCAAATCTCATTTCTAAATTTCTTCGCTTTCTGATTTTTATTTAAATTTTTAATCTTAAATCCCATTTTAACTTTTTTATAATTTCCAATTTTTATTTTTTTTTAATTTTCATTCCCTATTTTTAAAATTTAAAATTTTTTAATATTAAATTTTAAAATTTTAAAACCCCTCGTGACAAAATTTTCCCCCAATAACTAGGGCCCACATTAATAATTACTTTTTAAATTTTTATGCCCCCTCATTTTTTAACATTAAATTTTTTAAAATTTTTATACACTTAAATTTTCTAAAACAAATATTCTGGGTGCGCAGCCCCAAAATTTTTCCCTTTTTTTAACACTGCATATGGAGCTGGTACCCCCTTTCTTGTTAAAGGGCAAAAAATTTCTTTTTCAAGATTTTCGGGGTCATTCCCCTTGAAATAAAAACCTTTTTGAGTCTCTTTTTCCCATAATATAAAATAAATTTAAACATATATTATTTATATATCACAAAAAATTTTCATCTCCATTCCCCACATCGGTTCCAAAACCCCCCAATGAGCCCCCAGCGCCGTTTAATTATTGTTAGTGCCCCACGCCGCGTTTCCCGGGAAACCCGATGCCCCATAATACCAAAAAATAAAAAACATATATATATACACATATTATACAATTTCAAAAATTTTTTAATTTCATTTTAACAAATAACCAAAGGAATTTTCCCTTCACGAAGTCAAAATCGAAGAAAAAAATGTGTGATTACAAATGTTTTCTTTTTAGAAAAAAATTTTTAAAAAGTCAAAAAATTCCAAAAAATTTAAAAAAAACACTCATTGTAGTGTTTTTTACCCTTGGGTTTTTAACTTTTAAGCATCGTTTGAATTTCCCCCCTTTTTACAATTTTTTCCACCACTTTTGGAAGATCATAAAAAAAAGAAACAATACAACCTGATTTTTTTATGTTTTTCCCACATTCACGTCCAACGATGAGGTGCTATCACTCTTCTTTTTCCCCGGTTGTACCCGGAATTTTTGTTGTAAGGTTTTTAATCTCCTTTTTCGTCCTTTTTCCCTTTAAATTTCCCCCTTCCCTTGGCTGGTCGGGGTTCTTCTGTTCTCCGCCCTGGCCTTAGGGCTGTAAATTTTCCATTTTAATTTCTTCCATTCTTCGTTCTTCCTGTTTTTTGGAAATAGGGACTGAGACATTTTTTTCTTTTTTTTATTATTATTGTTTCCCCCTTTTTTTGCCACTTCCCCTTTTTTTTGGGGCCACTTTGCCCCCGACACACCCTGGGTCTTTTAAAACCCCTATTATATCTAAACCTTTTGTTTTATTTTCATTCCCAACTGAACTAGGTAGTGATCTGGGCCCGGATTTTTTTTTGGGTCCTTCGTATTTTTATATTGATTTGGGTTGGGACCAATCCCCTTTGTTTTTAACTTACGTTTCACCGCGATTTTTTTTTTCCCATATTGTGACTATTTTAAACTTTGATGTACTTTTCCGAAGTACGAAATTTTCCCGACTTGATCTTTTACTTTTTTGGGATACCTGTTCCTAATTCCCACCTCGTCACATTTCCCATGACGAAAATTTTTCTTATTTGATCTACTTAACTGAATCTTTTTCCTGATTTTCCCTTTACAAAAATTATTATTATTCTTAACTTCAAGACCTAAGGGCCCTCAAATTTTTTTTTAAAATTTTAGCAAACTTTGTTGCTGCTGAACTTACAGGGTGTGTTTTACAAGACCCCAAACATTTACCTTTTTTTTTGGGCTTTTTTTACGTTTTATTATAATATTTTTCCCACCTTTCCTGGTTTTAAATTTTCTCTTTGTCTAGCTTCTTGCTTTTTTTGTATATTTGAATTTTGAATTTTTAACTTTCCGATATCATAAATTAAATTTTTTAAATGGTGTAATCAATTTTCGACCTAAAAAAAAATTTAGCCGGTGTTTTTCCTGTTTTTTCATTCACCGCCAGAATAAAGGGAAAAAACTCACGAAGAATTGGGTCCCGACGTGTTGGGTTATTAACATAATTTGCAATCATTTGCACTATATCCTTTGATTAAATCTTTCAGTCCGATTTGCTTTTTGGGCGATATGGGAACAGTCTTCACATGCCCCTTTTGCCTAACCCTTTTAATTTTAAATGTTCAAAAAATTTTTTTAAAAAAATTGGGGGCCACAATACTTATTAATTTTTTTTGGGGCCCATAACGCGGGTATAAAGTTATCAAAAAAAATTTTCCGCTATTATAAAAGATGAGGCCTTTTTAAAAGGGGGAAAAAAATTTTAGCCCATTTGCTGAAATGATCGGTTATTACTAAAAAAAATAAAAGGGGTTTCGTCTTATTTCCCATAGGGTACGGGCCTAATAAATCTAACGTCACTATCTCATTCGGATAATTTGATATAATGGGGTTTAACCGACCAGTTGGTAACGGTTTTTTTAGTTATTAAAGGACATATGGCATGTAGAACATATTGATCAATGAATTTTTTTTTTCATGTACGGGGAAAAAACAAACCCCAATTTTATGATACGTTTTAAATCTGCTTTGCCGTTGAAGGTTTTGTCATGAAATTCTCTCATTATTTCATTCCTTAAAGATTTTGGGAAAAGTATACACGCATTTCACCTTTAAAGACGTTGGGGTTTCGATAAAATAACAATCCTTCAATTTAAACGGAAATCGTGGGACCAATTTTTCACAAATAAAGTTGCATTTAACCGAGTTATCTTCCGGGTTTTCTTTAAAAATCTATGATATGACCTAATTTTTTCCCTTTTTCTGTTCCGTTATTAATTTTTCCCGCGAAGTAAGTACAAACCCTTTAATTTTGGGAAAAAATTTTTATCACCAATTTTACTATTCGCATGTTTTCGGTAAAACTGTAGCCAAACCCTATTTAACTTCATTTCGACCCTTAACGGGAAATTCCTTTATTTACCTTTTTTTATCTTCAACCAGTGAATTTTGGAAAATTTTTAAAATTTCGATCAAAATTAATACGATTCTTTTTCCCTTTTTTGGAAAACGGGGTACCTAGAATACATGAGTATTCTAAATCTTTTAACACATGAAATTTCCCAATTTTTTTGAATTGTCTGATGCGAATATCCAACCCCACGATCCCATGTTTTTCATTTCCCCACCTTGTGCTTTTTTACCGGGGTCGCGATTTTTTTAATTTTTTTATAGAAAAAAAAATTTTCTTAATATACTTCTTCCGATATAAATGATTTATCTGCTCCGGTGTCCCATAAAGGCTTTCAAAATGTGTTATTTAAAAAAAATAGAACGTGGGGAAGTTCTCGGGGATATTTTTCGGAGAAAGTCTAATTTTCCCTTTTTGACACCTTTTGAGGTTGATCATTAACCTTTACAATGTTTAATCGCCCCCTTTGCGTCCTATCCCCCCTCGATTGAAATTTTCACTAAACCCCCTATTTCTACGGTCCCTAAAAATTTTATCATTTCGCTCATTTCGAAATAAAAGAAACCCCCTGTTGCTGAATCTTTGATCATTATTCTAAAACCCTATTCTCTCAAACCCCTTTATTATTTTGAGGCTTTTCCCGTAAAACTCATTTCTAGTTATTTGGTCCCTTTTACTTCAGAATTCCCCCCGTTTCTACCATTACTTCAAAATTAGGCATCCATGCATTTTGACCTCGTCTTTCTATTTTATCGTTCTGATCCCCCCCTTTGTAATTTGAAGAATATTTCCCCCTTCGAATTTAGCCAAGACTTTTAAAAGTTGTATGTGTTTTGTGGATTTTGACTCCCCATAGTCTTTTAACTGTGGTTCGAGCGAACTAGAATATGATCCACAACTCTGCTTACATTCCCAATTCTAAACTTTTTCTATTTTAGTATCTATAACGAAATCAGTAGGATCCGATTTTTCCCCGTGGGATGCATAAAAAGGGCTGTAGTTCTTTTTTTTATTTTTTACCGCGGAAAAACCTTTGTTTTAGTTGAGCTGGGAAAACCGTGGCTGTATTTTTCACTAACAACGAACCAAATATCGAATACCAATCTTGAGCCCTTCCCCCGAGATGATTTTGTAAGCACATGACAGATTCGGGGTTTGAAAAGTATGTTATTATTATACACTCTTAAAACCCAAAAAGTTTTCCGACCCTGAAAATAAATTTTAGGGAACCGTACCCCCCACATTCCTAACCCAGAATTATATGTTGGGGGAGGACATAGCCATCCGTGACCATTGTGCCGGTTCCCGGGAAGTGAGGTGTGGGATTATCAAATTGATGAGAAAAGTAGTTTTAATACAACTTTTTTTTAAGAATAACTTATCTTTAATTTCTAATTTGACAATTTTAATTAAAGTGAGAGACACCCAAATTAAACCGTGTATTTAAGTCAGATCACGCAACTAGATCCATCTCATATCATTAATTCCTATTCATCTAATTACTTATATCAAATATTCCCTTTTTTGCAGACTTTTCCCTTTTTACCTAAAGAGATATTTATTTTTCATTTTTATATATGAAGATTCCAATTTTTATATAGATTTCTTTTCCCTTCTAAAGTACGGACCGAAACCCTTTTGATCTGCAAGATTCCACCGTTATCTTCAAACTGGCGCACTATTGATCAGAATGATTCCACACTACTATTCTAAGTTGCCGCGCTATATTTTATCATCAAAAGTTTTATCCTTTTTATGATATCTCATTTACATAATATCTTTTGTTTATTTTTTGGTATTGGGTTGAAAAATTTTATTAATCGTGGCCGTCAAAAAAACATAGGGGTTATGTTATCGAAAGACGCGAGAGACGTCCAGCAGTAGGGATGAAAGGCTGATAACCACGCGATGCATGCGAAATCGGGGTTTTTCATTTTGTCGAATTATTTTAAAAGCTGGTTTTTTGGGATAGTACGTTATAAATTAATAACAGCATAAAAAAACAACTTTTTTAGACCCCCCCTACTTCCTTTCACATGGGAGGAAATAATATAATTTAAAATATTCAACACGCATTCTGCTCACATTTTTTTCATTCAGACATATTCGTGTTCTGGGGTTATCGAAAACCGGGGAAAACCCGTTTAAAAAGTTAAGAATAATTTTAAACCGGGAAAAAGATCATTGCAGGAAACATAGAGTCGCAAAAATTTAAAATTATCTTTATAAGAAAATGCCTGCAGACTTGTGCAAAACCTATGTACTTCCCTTTTTTTACAATGTATATCTTTAAAAATTTAAAATCCCATGAATTGGATACTTACCTAAACAAGTTGGGCCTTTTTAATGGCTGCCACACGAAGGATAGATTCAAAAACGGGAAACGTTCCATTGAAATACTTTCCAAAAAAAGGGAAGCGTCCTAACCCCGAAGCTTAGTTGGCTCTATATGATGGCCATTCCCCTTGTTCCAAAAAATCCTAAAGATGTCAATAGAATTCCTTGGGCTTCTAGGGGGCCCAATTTTTGACAAAAAGTCAGAGAAATGCTATCCAACCAGCTGTTTCCCACCGGGACTTTTTGAAAGGCGTGGTCTTGTTGGAAAGCTCCATTCCGTGCGGATAACAGGGAAAAGCATAAGCGGGTGGGGGTGATCCCTTAGTAACTCTACGTACGGAATTGCATTGGGGGGTTTGGACATACACCAAAGATCCC